>CAJHQP010005766.1:0-43262 GCA_905132765.1 Moricandia arvensis | reverse complement strand
AGAGAGAGAAGAGGAGAAAAACCAAACACTTGCAAGGCGGCTAGAATTAGGGTTTATATTGTTTCTAAATCTGGATTGTCTTGTAAATATTTTCCGACTTACTAATAAAAGAAAGCTTCTCCTTTTCCCGACCAAAACATTGAATACATCTCGTCTTATCCGTCTTTAAAGGACCCAACGACGAGTTCCGCCGATCCTAAACCTCAGTCAGAACTCGGTTCAAACACCATCTTTTCTAAAACCCGTTAGTCAGCTTATGTTCATTTAAATCACCGGTGTTTTCATTGTATCACAGAGTATGTACTTGAGAGCTCTCATCTTTGAAGGGTACCCTTTAATTAACTCGTGCTATAGATCGGTTCTGTTTCGTTATGGCATTGTCCTCCCGAGTTCCATACGGCTAAGAACAACGTTTTTGAAGTAAATATAAATTATTTAACTGAAATGTGTTTTGGAAAAGCCTCTAAATATAAGATGGGTTTGTGTAGGGTATTTTATCAAGCAAGCAATCAACTAGCAAGCTCTAATACCACGTTGTTAAGGAATTAACTTTGTCTTTGGACGTACTCATATGATTCACATGCATTCTTGTTCATGACTCAAGAATTGTTCACTCAGTTCACGGCTGCACCGCTACCTCTAGGGTGGATTCAGAGATCCACAACATCCACTATGAAGTATTGGAAAACATCTCCGATGTGGTTTACAAGATCATTACTCTCTCTGTCCTGGATATACAAACCCTAGAGAGTATACAAGAGATAATACAAGAGATTACATGGCTAAGACCTAAGCCTAGAGTAACATATCTATCTCTAGCTTACTCTATCTCTCTAAGAGACGCCATGGAAGCACTCCCCGGAATCTTGAGGCTTCTGCCTCCCTGAGGCTTGGCTTAGAGATCCCTATCGTGATCTCTCCTTCTTTATTATGTCATCACTTAACCTAATGAGCTTCATCGATTAGGCCCATAAGTTGTCCGCGTGTAACTTGTGCAAGCCCTGGCCAAGTTGAACACGCCCTATGGGCGTTGACCAAACCTCACAAAACTCCACCGGTTTGGTCCAAATCCATAATCCTTCCTTTGTGCCGACACCTCTTGATGCTTGAGCAACCATGCTCATCTTCTGCATCTCCTTGTCTTCTCTTATCTCTTATCTCTTCTCACTTTTCTCAGCTCCACCTTGAGCCAAGCTTGAAGCCTCTTCATGATCTTCTTTAACCTGCATAAGCTTACACTTATACACCACAACTGCTTGAGTAGATTATACACTTTAATTCACTTAGCCTCAGCACTGAAAATAGATAACACGCCTGATGAAGGGTATGTGACAATCCCATTGTCATTCAGAATTTCCATCACCTCCATCTATCATCTTGAGTTGCGAAACCACCTGCTACACTCCAAGTGTCAAGCTCAACTCCTCACTGACGTTGTGTTTCTTCATATTTTATTTACTCTTTGTGAACTTATCAACAACACAACCTTCTATCAAAATCACGAACCTATTTAAGTGCTTGAACAGAAACCTGAACATCCTTCTGCAAGTTGATTTCCTCCTTGGTCTTTTCGATTTTACTCATGCGCATTGAGCCTTGAATCAAAATCCTTAATTATGTGCAACCACCTTCGAACCATATATGCTTAAGTCCTGAAACAACCTCTGATTCTCTACTTGTTTAAAACACTTCACCCTTGAACACCTTTTGTACCGATGTTACTCCGAACAGGACACGCCATCCAACCATCACTGTTGGATAGACTTTCGACACAACCCTGGTCAAACCACCATGCTTTAACAAAACCTTGATTTCACACCGAACCCTTTAGAATCAACCAAAAACCTTGAAGTCACTCATGCTCCATATCTCTGAAACAGTCTTTGCCTTACCCTTGACGTCCTTGAAAAGACTGCACTTGAGCATCACTTTGTACCAGTGCATACTTAAGCAGGACGCGCCACCTAAAACCATATGATTAGGAAGACTTTCGACACAAATATCTTTGCTCCACCATCTCATCAAATTGTTCTGCAACAACAGAACCTTCACTAACAAATTTAGACCCCACTGCTAGTTGAGTGAATTGAGCCTCATACCATATAGTCCATGATACGCCTTGGCTCTCTTTCACAAGCTGCTTGTGATATCTTATCTAAAATCCTTGATATCCCGCCTTTACTCAACTATGAATCCATTCAATCAATACCCTTTTTGTTGAGATGTCTCCAAAACCGAACATGTGCATCACCATCAACGACTTGAACACGCATGTTAGTCATTGAACCCACCATTAGCCTTATGAGTATGTGGTCATCATTGAGTATCTGGTCATTACCTAATGGACTTTACTAAGAAAACTGTCTCAGTATTTCACTGTGATGCGAACATATATCCATGACTCCATATGTTCCTTTCTTCAAATGCAATTGGTTTTTCCTTGCATTTAGACCTTCATGAAGCTTCTTTCAGTTCCATGACTTGAGCTTGAGATGAGTCTGCTTGTGGAGAACAAGTATTACCCGTCCTGAGATGGACAAACTATAAGACAATTCCCCTGCAATCCCTGCAACTGTTCAATTCCTGCAATGTCTTCAAACAGTTTCTTACTTTGCTTCATCTCACCATGATTCATCTTCATAGCTCAATATCAGTATCTCTTGATACGTAATTTCCTTCAGTTTAACAAGTACTTCACCACGTTTTACCTTGCCTCATACTCAGCTCTGATTTAAGACCAATCAGACTTCGTGTTCGTCTGTATCAACTTACTGCAGTGTCCTCAGGATATATATGCCGATTTACTTGTCTTGCCTACAAGTTACCTTCTGTAAGAATCCTCTTACAAACCCCTTATGATGCGCCTTGTACTTGTTAACTGATCTTTACACGTGTGGCCTTGACACTCTGAATATATCCAAGATACCCTCTTATCATGGAATTGAGTTCCCTTTCAGCTCTTACTCCCTTGAGCTGACCAAGTTGCTAACTGAAACTTTTACCCTTCAGCTGAACTATCAAGACATCTTCTAAAACAGAAAACCTGTGATTCACTCCACCTGGAATCAGATTATATATATAATCCATGATCCATCAATCCTCATATAATCTAAGTGGATCCACTTGAATCAAATAATCTTTAGAAGTATCATGTCTCTGAAAATAACCAAGTTTCTGCAACTATTTGTGGTTCCTGTCGGTCTCTTAAACATATCTCACATCATCCACGTCTATGATACTCCTGAGATAATCCCTTACAGCTTCTCCTCGTATCAAAGTCGAGCTCTTGGCGAGTTTCTGCAGCTTTAACTATACTTGAACCATTACGTGTTCAAGCATGAAGTTCCGACCTTGTCAAGTCTGCAAATTTCTCTTTTTGCTTCTGAGCTTCGATTTTTGTCTGAGAGCTCCACCTTGACACATGTAGTTGTGACACCAGACCGGCGTCCATAACTTCTCCTCTAAGTCTATTCATTTGGAACTTCCGACTTAGACTTCCATGACAATTCCTCTAAGGTATAACTCACACACGCATCTGTTAGCTGTGGTAGCGACTTTCTGCTTCTTGAACAGGTGTTGATGAATGTTGTCTCATACCCTTTACTCTGAGGATTACAATCAGTCGTAACAACCTGTTCAACCTGATTATGCCTGCCCATTTCCTCTACCTTTGACAAGAATCTTCAAGCTAAGTCTAACCTTGAATCGTCTTTTTCCCTTAGGTTTATCCCGTCATTCACACGACCTCACTAAAGGTGCAACATGTTGTGACCAAAATAGCCATTTGCTCCAACATATACTTGTGTAGGCTTTTACACACTTCTCCCTTGCTCTAGTTTCTTCTTCGTAGAGGTACAACCTATATTAACCACACTAACTTGGTGACTCTTCTGGCTTTCTTTTAACTTGCTAGAAACCTTTCCTCTTATGCACCTAATGAGACTTACTTGAGTTGACCCGAAACATAACCACACATGTTTCTTCACATTGTTTCCACACCAACAACCAACATGTGCAGCTGCAAGATTCGTTGATCATCTTTCGTAAAGATAACATGTATTCCTTCTGATCTCTGAAAACCCTTCAGTCCCTAT
This sequence comes from Moricandia arvensis, assembly GCA_905132765.1. NCBI lineage: Eukaryota > Viridiplantae > Streptophyta > Magnoliopsida > Brassicales > Brassicaceae > Moricandia > Moricandia arvensis. The sequence goes on along the minus strand of CAJHQP010005766.1, from coordinate 39,168 downwards.
GAGATTGATGACCTTTGACTTCTTCTCCTTAAGCCTAACTTTGACTTAATGTGAGTCTGTCTTCTCTTGAGATATCCTCCAACCCAAACGACTCAAAATCAATCTCCAACACTGATCACGAACACGCCCACCTGTGCAACTGTTCTTGCTGTAGTTTACGCAGGTCTTCCCTTTCTTGCAAACACTGATGCATCCCTTGCAAGTCTCTCATCATGATTTCCCAAACCTGAAACCATCACGTGCATTTTGATCCTCATGTGAACGTTTCTTCCTTTGTCTCTGATGTCATCTTTGTCTACCATAAAATAACACCATCTGCTTCTTTCTTTAACGCTGCCTAACTTTCAGCATCATCCCTGGTTCGTCACACATGATGTGGTAGTGACTACAAATCTACTGATTCTTTTTCTCCAGAATTTCCAGCTGATGTCGATGATAACATGAAGCTCTTGTAGAACCTGAATCATCACTTCCTCAAACCAGAAGCCTTTTGACTAAATCATAACCAACCTCAATAGCCTGTAGACACCAACTTTCTGAGAATTTCCTTTGAAAGACTTGAATGAACACCTTATCTTGAACATCACTCTGAACCGATGTTGTTGCCAACAGAACCCGCCGCTTAGCTCAACTAGCTAAGAAGACTTTCGACGCAAAGAATCTCTGCTCAACCTCTGCTCAACCTCTGCTCAGTACGATTACAGTGCCTTTTTGTCTGGCAGAAAAAATGTTACCAAAAAGGTAACATAGTGTACCCAAGGCTCAAAAATTTTATTAATAATGTTTAGTCATTTTCTAGGTTAAAGTATGTCAATAATTTTGAATATTCTTGCCAAGATCGTGAAATCAATTTTTGCCACCAAAACCGTAAAAATCATGTGTTCATGTCAAAAACGTAAATTCATGTTTTCGTACTAAAACCGCAAACTTACAATTTATGTCAAACCGTAAAATAGTATTTTCTGGCTAAATCTGCAAAAAAAAAAATCTCACCAAAACATCAAACTGTGTTTTCATGCGAAAACTGTAAAATCGGTCTTTTCCATTAAATAAAAAATTGTATTTTCTCTCTGTACCATAAAATATTTTTTTAAAGTCTAGTCAATATTTTTATTTACAGTCCCTAAAATAATATTTTTTAATTAATATACTCTTAACTATAGTATTATAACTCATGGTAAATCATTAAAACCATTAACTCATTAATTTAAATGAGTTATGAGTTAACCCAATCCATTTGTGAAATGGATTGAGTTAACCCATGACCCATATAAGCTTAACACTATTTGGATATGGTTTTGTTTGGATTTGTTTACCTATTTGACACCCCTATAATGTCGGTGTAGACTTTAAAAGCTAATTTGTTGCTTTCTTCATTTATTATATATACTAGGTAAAAAAACGCGTAATATCACACGAGAATTCATTTTGTGAAAAATATACCACATTGGACATCGTAATAAATATATGTTGACTTATGTTGAGATGATCCTTCTTATTTATAATATTATCTTCAATTTCTGAGAAAATTCTTATAAAATACCAACACTTATTAAATAAAATCAACTAATACTAAATTATGAATTTACTTTTTAAAAATCATTAGTGACTTTCTTGGATTATAAATTGTATTTATGATAAATTGGTATTTAGATATAAATACTCTAGAATTCTATCGGGTAATATCTCTTTCATAATCAAAATTTCTAACTTAAGCTAAAATATAAAAATTAAATATAGAGCTCTTCATGTTTATATTCTTTAAAATATTTAAAATTTGTTTAACAGTGAATCTCTCTATTTTCTAATCTATTTGTGATTGTTGTGATTTGTCAATATCCACAATTCATTATATAAATGACTAAAAATGCAATTGTTGATAATCAAACATTGTAAAGATTAGCTAATAGTTACCACCAAAAATTACAGTGGTTTATTACCAAATACTTCAATCAATAACATATCCAGTGACTCATCACCAAAGATGACATTGGTTCTTCACTAAAAATTATATTCACCAACAGTTTCAATGTTTCATTTCATATGGTGCAATTGTTACACCAAAGTTGCAATGGTTCACTTAAATGGTTGCAATATTTCACTTAAATTTTTAAACATTATCACCCATTTATGCCAATAAATGCTTCACTAAATAAATAGCACATATATCAGAATCATGCATAAATAAAAATGTTTTAGCCAATGCAACTCTTAGGATGAAAAATATATATTTAGAGATTTTGACAACTTTTAACCTCATGCAATCTCTTAAGTTTTTTACATAAAAAGTTTCATTTATTATTTTTGAGAAAGAAAATTCATCTATTGGTTATGTATTTTCAAATATATATGTATATATATATTTTTTATAAAATTTTTAATACAAATCATATTTTCCTTGGCTCTCTAACTATTTTGCTCATATTTATTTATTAATATTGCATAAAATTAATTGTAAATTTTTATATCTGAGTCAATGTCTTAATGTTAAAAGTTCCATCTTTTAACATGTTTACATGAAAAGGTGCATTTCTCAGTTTTGATATTAAAAGTATTGTTTATATCTTTTCAAATATATATTGGGCTTTTTGGAAATATGATTCAAAATTCAAAGTCAACACACAAAACTAATTCATGATTTTATTTGGAACTTGAATTTGCCCTATTCACCCCAAAAGTTCGGATTATTCACAAAAATGTTATTATTATTATTATTATTATTATTATTTTTTAAATGAGTATTTTACTCTATCATCCCCATCGTCATCAAGTATTTACAATATTGTCATTGCCATTAAGACACCAACCACCATGAACAACTAATTTGAAGCTCTTAATGAACCTAAAAATCGATTTTCAATCCTCTTATCTCATTTCTTATGCTCAAAAACTAAATCTCTTTCAATTTCTCTCTATATTCATCCAGAAAACCCAAGATTTTGATTCTAAACTTTGTAAGGTTTAAACTCATGATTTTGGTCATTAACAAGTGGATCTATTTCGTGGTGAAGTTTTGTGTGCTAGGAGAAACTAATCTAAATTATCTTACTAGTTGAAAGTATGAAATTCATTTTTTATCTAGATTTGTTCGTCAGAAGACTTCCATGTAAGTTTCTGCTCACAGAAGACTTATATATGGAAGTCTTATGGTCAATGCAGAGGTTACTTTTGCAATTGACTTTACGTGTGTGTTTTTAGAGACGACTTCTCTGGAAGTCTTCCAACTTTTATTTGTTAACAAAAAACTCTAGAAAATACCTGAGAAGACTTCCCGGAAAGTCATCTAGGATTAACAGGTTAGTTTTGCAATTGATCGGGTTGTGTCAGAAATTTTACTTTCTCTAGATGCTTACACGGAAGTCATCCGCCAGAAGACTTCCTTGTAAGTCTTCTAAACTCTCAGTGGAAATCTTCTCAGTGTCGTTGAAAGTCGTCTCAGGTTACTTTTGCAACTGAAAAATAAAAATTAAATATTTAATTTTAATTAGACGACTTCTAATGTAAGTCTTCTGGCAGATGACTTACACGAAAGTCTTCCAGAATTTTTTTTCGAGATTCTGGTCAAACTTTGGATATCACAGAAGACTTCCATGTAAGTTATCTGACTGAAGACTTCCATGTAAGTCGTCTGACGAAGACATACACGTAGGCCATCTAGTTAAAATTATATATTTAAGTTTTTATTTTCTAATTGCAAAAGTAATCTGAGACGACTTACATATAAGTCGTCTAGTAAAAATTAAATATTTAATTTTTTTTTTGCGCTTGTCAGTCGTCTAAGAAAAATCAAATTTCTAACACAACTTGGTAAAATGCAAGCTAACTTGTTTATAGTAGACGACTTACCGGGAGGTTTTCTCTGGTATTTTCAAGATTTTTTTGAAAACAAAAGTATGTCAATATTTACAAAGAAAAACTTCCAAAGAAGGTCTGTTGTAGAGTAGACTTCTTTGGAAGTCTCCCTTTGTAAATTTTCAATTGCAAAAATGACCTAATTGACGCCTTCATAGAAGTTCGTCGGAAGACTTCCTTCGAAGTCTTCAACGTCAAAGTTTAATAAACTTTCATTTTCTCTAAAACTATAAAGATTTTTAACATTTTCTTGTTAATTCTTGTATATTAGTTGATATTTGAGTTTCTGAATGAAATTCAAAACTTATTTGGTTTTAATAATGAGTTTACCAATATTCATGATTATTAATGTTTCTAGCTAATCTAAGAAGACTTCCGTGGAAGTCTTCAACGTTAGTTTTTGTAAACTTGTTAAGTAACTTTAAGATATGTTTTTAACTTTCAAAAGTGTTAAGTAACTTTGAAAATATCAAATAATATGGTTTAATGTGTCTTCTTAGATCATAAGATATACTTTTAACTTTCATGAACTTTAAAATTTCAATTTTCACTTAAATTTTGAGTTTCCCGCTTAAATTTAAATTTCCCACTTAAATTTTCCTCTTATATTTCAATTTCCTTCTTTAAATTTAATTCGTCCGGAAGACTTTCCAGAAGAATCTAGTGAAACTGTATATGGTTGAACATATGTAATATTTGATATTTTGTGAATTTGACTAAGTATTCTTGAGAAGTCGTCTCCCTTAGCTGTAGTAAATTTGACTAATTTTTGTGTTATTGTGTTTTGCTAATGAAATTGTATCAATAACTTCAATAATGTCAAGTACTTTTGGCAAGATAATATTGTAGACATGAATATATTTACCAAAGTTTGTTCGTTAATATCTCTTTAAATTTACAAAAGAATTCACAATTAAAGAGTACACCTACAAATCACAAAACGCCCATAATTTTTTTATTATAAATCATTCCTCCACAAAAACAAGCTTGGACTCCACTTCACATGAGAGAAGAACCCGTCAGAAGACTTCTAGGAAGTCTTCAAGCTCATAATATGTTAGAAGACTTTCAAGAAGACTTCCCAAAAGTCTGACTCATATTTGAAAAACTTGCCAATCCAAAAATGTTTAAATGATTTCAAAACAGAGAAAATGAATGGAAGATGAGATATGTCTACCTTTAAAGAACACACAAAAATATATATCCAAAAATATATTTACCTGTAAAGTAGTAGAAGATGAGAACCATGTAATAAAAAACCTACAAAACAAGATGAATTAGTGAGAAAGACATGAGAAAAAATGATAAATTGATATAAAGTTTGGTGTCTTCAAGTTCTAAGAGACTTAAGAGAGATTGAAAAGTTTTAGTTTAGGAAAAAGGTAAGAGTATTAAGAAAACATATACTTACCAAAACTCTGCCATGGAAACTTACCAAAATGCTCATATCTGTTATGAAAGAGAAGATATGAGAGAAAACTTTGTCAGAAAGTCTTCTGGAAAACTTGCAGAAAGTCTTTTAGTGATTTAAAATTTTAGAATACTGTCGAGGAGACTTCTATGGAAGTCTCGCAAGTTTGTCTCAGTTCTGAAAAACTTGCATATCCAAAAGCATTTAATTGAGTTCAAAACATTGTAAAGCTTCAAAAATAAGGTAAGAACTTAAAACAACAAACGGAGTTTTCAAAAGTTAAGAGATTTGAGTAAAGCTTACGATATAATAAAATGGAAGTTCAATGAAGCGAGAATGAGGAAAATGGGTTTCTCTGATACTTGGATTGACAGGATTATGTGTTGCATCACCTCGGTTAAGTACAAAGTACTAAAGAGTGGAAAACCCAAGGGAACTATAGTACCAGGAAGAGTTCTACGTCAAGGATATCCTTTGTCTCCTTTCATTTTTATTCTATGGATGGAAGCGCTCGTTAGCCTTCTAAATCATGCAGAAGATATTGGAAAGATAACAGGAATGTGAGTTGCGCTATCGATTGACTACGGCTCTGAACCCCTTACCGAGCCGAAAATCCCATTAAGGCCCGGTCCCAGGCCCGGTCGTTTAGGGCGAACATATTTAGAGCAAACCGGAGAGTTACTGCTCGATCTATAAAAGGGAAGGAAAAGAGAACGAGGAGGGGCATGAGAAAATAGGCACACTTAAACCGATTGACGGCACGATCTAGTGTTTCTCAAGAACATTAGATCTAATCAATCGCTTGTACCTTTTCCTTTCAGTCTCTTTCATGTCAATCCTTTTTTGTCTATACATCGATCAATAAACGTCTTCGGAATAACCCTCAAATCGAGTTTTGTTTCCTTTAGTCGGACTAAACAAACTCGGAATCAACACAACGCTTTGTGTAGCTTGTAAACTTTACCTTCACTTCCTTCAACTTCAAAACCCTTTGGTTGTGTAATATATACAGTCATTGTGGAGGAACACAGTCTTCGCGTCTAACTGATGTACTTGCCAACCGGTAGATGCGGCCAATGCAATGATGAATCTCACCGTTTCTATCCTTTTCACTCGTGGTGGAATACGGGGAGGTTCAGTTCTTGTTGTTTAAAGAGAGGCACTTGGTGTTTTCACCTATGTTCATCATTGTGAAATTCTAATAATTTTGCATATTGCTGCATATCCTAATAAACTGATGATGTTTTGGTCTCTATACATTGTTCTGATATTTACGAAGCTTCTCTACATTGTTCTTAGATCGACGATCTTGTGAATCTTTTCTCTACCAGCAGATATCAGATGTAAATAATAACTAACTCCAATGCTGAACAAAACTCCCTTCTTTGCAGTTCTGAAGACAAAAATTGAGAGACCATAATTGATGGACTGTTTATACAATGATCTATACTAAATTCAAGCTCACTGGGGAAATCCCTAAGCGATTCAGTTTTTGATGTAAATAAAGTACCTGAAGAAAACAAGTATTCGATAAACGCTTTCGTATTATTATTTCAAGTCTCAATAACTCTTACAACTTTCGTATATTCCCATCACAACTTTCACTTCAATATATAGGGATAGTTATTTCCTAAACCTACTAGTAATCACCCTTTCATATATATCCTAATCTTTTAAGATAAACATAAATCCTAAAAGGATTAGGATAGCTTGTAACTCAAGCTAACTTCAAGTTTATCCCAACATTCTCCCCCTTAAGCTTGAAGTCTTCATCTTTCACCTTTTGAACTCCAATCATGCTTCTCATTTCCGCAAACTTAACTCGACCAAGTGACTTGGTTAATATGTCAGCCTTTTGCTCATTCCCTGGGACATGTTCTACGTCCACCTGCTCATTTTTTACACACTCACGAATAAAATGAAACCTCCTATGTATATGTTTACTCCGACCATGAAACACAGGATTCTTTGTAAGAGCAATTGCAGATTTATTATCAACTCTTATTGTCACCTTCTTGCTTGCTTCTCCTACGACTTCACTCAAAAGTTCTTGGAGCCAAATTGCTTGCTTAGCAGCTTCCGTTGCAGCCATAAATTCAGCTTCACAAGATGATAATGCCACAATCTCTTGTTTCTGAGAACACCAAGTAATGGGGCTTTTATCAAAGTAGAATATGTGCCCGGTTGTACTCTTGCCATCATCAATATCAACATTGTGAGAGCTATCACTAAAACCAATCAGTTCTAGACTTGTCGATCTTGTGAACCGAAGGCCTAGTGACGTAGTTCCACGAAGATACCTTAAAATTTGTTTCAAGGCTGCTCCATGAGACTCCTTTGGATCTTGCATATACCTGCTAAGCACTCCAACGCTAAACGAGAGGTCGGGCCTCGTGTGCAGTAGGTAACGAAGACATCCTATACTCCGTCTATATTCCCTTTCATTGATGCCTTTTTCTTGTGGTGACTTTGATAACTTCAGGTTTACATCCATCAGTGTATGGACGAGATTGCAGTCGAGCATGCTTGTTTCTTCAAGAATCTTTCGAGCATACTTGTCTTGTGACAATACGATACTCCCCTCGTGTTGACTAACTTCAATGCCTAGGTAATATGTTAATTTACCTAAATCACTCATTTCAAATTTATTTCCCATTTCATTCTTGAAATCCATGATCGTTTGTAAGCATGAGCCAGTGACGAGAAGATCGTCGACATAAACGCATACGATCAGTAGACCATTCTTCTCTTCTTTTCTGTAAAGTGACGGTTCTTTAGAGCATCTAGTGAAGTCGAGGTTTTGTAGAATTCCATTGAGTTTAACATTCCATGCTCTAGGAGCCTGTTTTAGGCCATAAAGAGCTTTGCTTAGTTTGTAAACTTTCTCTTCCTTTCCTTTGATCTCGAACCCTTCTGGTTGGTTTACATAAACTTCTTCTTTCAACTCTCCATGTAAGAATGCAGTTTTAACGTCCAAATGATGTATTTCCCAACCTTTAGATGCTGCAAGTGCAATGACCATTCTGATTGTCTCAATGCGAGCAACAGGAGCAAAAACTTCGTCGTAATCTACACCATGCCTTTGGACATATGCTTTACCTACCAGGCGTGCTTTGTATTTGTTGATGCTCCCATCTGCATTTCTTTTTATTTTAAATACCCATTTCAAACCAATAGGTTTGAAACCCTTTGGTAGATCAACTAATGTCCAAGTATTGTTCTTTTCTATCGAGAACAATTCTTCTTTGCATGCATCAACCCAAACTTTGCTTCTCTTCGCTTCGTTGTAGTCCCATGGCTCATTGTTTATAACCATCAAGAGTCTCTCATACTCTACTTCAGCGACTAGGATATAATCATCCAAATATGCAGGTTTTGTGTTGAGTCTTGTCGATCTTCTTACATGAGGTGGGGACTGTTATTCGCCATCTACATTATCTTCGTCTTCTTCGTCTTCCTTTTCTTCTTCTCCTCCGATTTCATCATCTTTCTGTTCTGTTTCGCTTGTTGGTAGGGTATGAGTATCGTGACTCGGCAGAGGTAAGCATTCTCCCTCAAACGAAACAGAGTCACTAGCGTCATTTTCCTCCATTGTTTCCCAGCTCCATCTTTTATTTTCATCAAAGATCACGTCATGAGAGACTATAATCCGTTTGCTTTTGGGATCAAGTAACCTGTAAGCTTTTGTGCCAGGTTCTATCCCCAAATGCACCAAGACTTTCGATCGATCATCAAGTTTTTTTCTTCCTACAGCTTCTGTTCTTGCATAACACACGCACCCAAACACTTTAAGATGCTCAATGTTCGGTCGTCTTCCTCGCAACACCTAGTACGGTGTCTGTTCCTTCAGAGATCTTGTTACAATCCTATTTATCAAGTAGGTTGCGTGCCTTACTGCTTCCCCCCACAGCATATTTGGTACTTTCATATGTTTTAACAAGCTTCTAGTCATCTCAAACAGGGTACGGTTTCGACGTTCTACCACTCCGTTCTGTTGTGGTGAGTATGGAGCAGTCAAGTGCCGGTTAATACCATTCTTCTCGCAGTAATTCTTAAACTCGTTAGATATGAATTCACCTCCCCTGTCTGTTCGAAGTACTTTTATGGTTGTCTTTGTTTCTTGTTCTGCAAGTTTCTTGAAATTTTTGAATTTTTCGAAAGCTTCATTCTTTTCTTTGAGCATCACTGTCCACATATATCTTGAGAAGTCATCAATTAAGACAAACACATATCGCTTCTGTCCTGGTGTAGGAGGAGTAATGGGTCCGCACAAATCTCCATGTAAGAGCTCAAGTGGTTTCTTTGCTCTGTAAGATGTTGATTGCGGGAATGGTTTCCTCATCTGTTTTCCAAGTAGACACGAGACACAAGTCTCCTTCTCAACCGTCATATTAGGTATGCCAACAACCAGACTTTTACTCATCATTAACTTCATTGTCTCGTTGTTGAGATGTCCTAATCGTGCGTGCCATTTAGAAGACTCGGATAGTGTTGTGACCTGTAGACATTGTATGGTGTCGGCTTGTAGGGTGACTTTGTAAAGTCTATTTTTTGATCTCGTGCACTTGACCATCAATTGTCCTGAACGATCAAGTAGACTTAGTACATCTCCTCTCATATGATTACTTGCTCCATTATCAAGATACCACAGATTCTCCATGCCTTGTTCATCATCGAAGATATTTGGTTTCACCTTTTGTTCATTTAAATAAACCAATTCATGCATCATTAATGCATCAGCTTCATGTGTGTCGTCTTCTTTTTTCTCCACTGTTTCTTGCAGTTTAAGTTTCGCATCGGGACATTCAGAGGCGTAGTGACCGAGTTTGTCACAAGAGAAGCATGTGATGTGACTCTTATCTTTGGTTCCGTATTGACCTTGTTTGTAAGCTTCTCTTTGTGCATAGAATCCTCCATTCCGTCCTCGGCCTCTACCTCCCCTCCAGACACCTCGTCCTCCACGTCCTCGTCCTCTACCAGATCCATACGCATCTTGTTGTGATTCACTACTTGCATACATAAGTTTCCTGTGATCGTCATTCTGTTCCTCTTCCTCTTCACTAATTCTTTCTTCATACGCTTTTAATCTCCCAACAATGTCTTCAAAGTTAGCCATGTTGAGGTCCAACATCTGCTCTAGGGATGCAACCATATGAATAAACTTTTTTCTAGGCAGAATTTTCAAGAATTTCTTAACAAGTTTTGGTTCTTCAATGACTTCGCCAAGTGAGGCCGTTTTGGATGAGATCTCGGTAAGCTTGCCGATGAAGCTGTCGATACTATCTTCTTCCTTCATCTTGAGTTTGTCGAAATCTGCCATAAGTGTTTGTAGTCGTGCTTCACGTACTCTCTCAGCTCCAACGTGTCTAGTTTGTATTGCATCCCAAACACCTTTTGCTGTTTCGAGATTTCCTACTTGTAAGGTTAATACCTCGGGTATAGATTGAAATATTAAAGCAATGGCTAAATTGTTTTTCTCTTCGTGTTTGCTCCCAGGATCAATTGTTTCCCATACTTTATTGACTTTAAGGGCAATCTTCATCTTCATAGCCCAGACAGTATAATTGGAAGAGTTCAGCATCGGGTATTTGATGGACGAGATTCTAGCTTCTTTCTCGGGTTCGTTTTTTATATCCGCCATGGTTGTGTTCTTTGTTGCAGATTTTAGTCTTCGATATTGATTTTTTCTTTAGAGGGCTCTGATACCAACTGAAGAAAACAAGTATTCGATAAACGCTTTCGTATTATTATTTCAAGTCTCAATAACTCTTACAACTTTCGTATATTCCCATCACAACTTTCACTTCAATATATAGGGATAGTTATTTCCTAAACCTACTAGTAATCACCCTTTCATATATATCCTAATCTTTTAAGATAAACATAAATCCTAAAAGGATTAGGATAGCTTGTAACTCAAGCTAACTTCAAGTTTATCCCAACAGTACCATCATTGAATCAAATGGAGACAGGGGAGTCTGTATGACATCCAAAACTCTGAGCTAGTACACATAACCTTCACTGAGATGATTTCGGGAAGTGTTGAGTCGGTTGTCACGTTAAAAAAAAACTCATTTGATTACCTATAATTTAAAATCGATCAAAACTCATCAAACATACTTGCTTCTTTTCAAAATCACTTCAGAAGCAGCAATCAAGACTTGGAACTTCATAACCATGTATAGATCAAAGTTTATTGCTTTACCATAAACTCACATCATATTTGACGTGCCAAACTCTGTATCATACATGGTTAAGAGAAATGACTAAGAACTAAAGATAATAACCGTATGGGTTTAGGAACACACGGACCTTGTTTTTGAGATGAGGATTGTGGAGACGAAGCGTGGGACATTGCATTCTACTGAGGTTGAACCCTTCACTCGAATCTGTTCCAACTGCTTCCCCCCCCCCCAAGAGAGGTTTGGAACTTATTATTTCTTGTTTGTGGTTTTCTGGATTTTTATTTTTAAATAGTGTCGTCGTGGGAGTTGTGAGCGTCATATATAATAGAGAAGCAGAAGCGAGTGCCAGCATACATTCTAACTGCATTGAGTGTAAGGACTATTGATGTAGATAGTGGGGAAGAGGAGATTAAGGCACTGAATATTGATAACAACAACCAAAACGTTGTATGGGAAGAATAGAAAGTCTGAGACAGCAACTGAAACATTTGCGAAAGAGTTTAGGGTTTGAGAAGGATGGGCGTTCGAAAATACGACTGAGATCAATTAAATAAAATAAATAGTTTTTAGGTAAGGAATAGTGCCTGTGTTTTTCTAAAAGCACGACGTTTTTTTTTTAACTTTATGGTGGGCCCATATTTATGTTACCAATCAACCACATAAAGAAATGCGTCTTTCAGTTGCGTTATTTGGAAAAAATATTGGCCACCAATCACCAATTCAACTTTGTTATTTGCGGTTTTCTTGTAAACCAAAAAGCATATTTGCGTTTTTCAAAACTAATGCATCTTAAGTTGGTGCCGTCTCGCGTACCGGGTTGGGCGGGGGGGGACGGGTACGGCACGGATACTGCTGGGAAACGTCCCTGACACGTTTCGGGTAAGGCAGGGACTGCAACCACTTGACGGGGACGGATTGGGCTGAGAACGTAGACGTCTCAGAGACGTTCGTAGATGAATATAATGTTTCAGTGCCGCTTAGCAGGTGAGGGATATTAGAAGGAAAAAGAAAAAATATAGGGTTTTAATCAATTACCTTTTTAATCTTCTTTTGCCTCTTCGCCTTTACAATAGTTGTGTTATCTATGTCAAGTTACTTGAGGGAAAATAACACATTGTGCCTTTGTGTCATCTTCCTGATTTCTTATCCAGACAATAAACAGCACAATGTGTTGTGTGCTGCCTCTTCTCTGCTTTCTTCGTGTCTCTTCTTATCTTCACTGAAATTTTGTTTTGTTATTTCCCTTTGCATTATACTTAGATGTATGTCTAGTGGTTTGAACATAATCGATTGTTTGATTGTTTATTTTCGTATTGATCATTAACTACTAGATTATATTAGTTTCTTCTGTTATTTTCAAACTGTTTTTAAAAATGTTTACTAAATCTTATGTGAGAGGTTTTAATAATTTGATATATATATATATATATATTGTTGCTGTTTCTATGCCGTACCCGTATCTACGAATTTTAAGTTTGATGTTTCCCGTCCCCGTTCCCGTCCCAGTATCCGGTTCCCGTCCCGGTCCCAGTATCCGGTCCCCGTCCCGGTCCCGGTGCTGCTTTTGTTCACACACCATTTACCTAGCGGATTTCAAATCCGCACCACACTTTCATATTTTTGTATTTAAATAAATTGACAACATTATATGTTTGATTAATAACTCTATACAAATATACTAATACTTTTAATTTATATTTCTATTGATTTCATCAATGATTGAGTTTCAAAAAATATATATTCTTATGAATATAACATACTTCTGTTTTTTATAAATTATGAACAATTAGTATAATAAAGATAAATTACAGAAAACACATAATATATCCATTTTTGTTAAGTCTCGACATTTTATAAACTGGATACGAATTAAAAATACAGGTTCATGTCTAGGTATATCTTAAATTCCTAATGGGTCTTCAGTATTGGATATGAGAGTTTTGGTTTGGATCCGGATCCGGATCCTACACGATACCCGATATGGTATTTAAAATACATAATTGTTTTGGGGAAATTGTCAAAAGTACCACTTTCCTATTACCACTTTTCATATTTATTTTAATCACTTTTACCTTTATTTTTAAGAAGAAAAAATACATTTATAACCTTTAGGTTAATTAATCTAAGATTTAGGGTTTAGAGTTGAGGGGTGGGGTATGGTGGGTAGGGTTTAGGAATGTAAAATTTATGATTCTAATTAATTTTTTAAAAAATTGTCTCTTAAAAAAGATGTATATATGAAAATATCTCTTTAATGATGGTAAAAATGAAAAGTGGTACCAATAATGTGGTAAACGTGAAAATTCCCATATTTCCATTGAGAAATTGTCAAAAGTACCACTTTTCTAATATTACTTTTCATGTTTACCTTAATCACTTTTACTTTTATTTTTTAAGAAGAAAAACACACGTATAACTCTTAGGTTAATTAATCTAGAACTTAGGGTTTAGAGTTGAGGGATAGGTAGGGTGGGGTATGGTTTAGGAATGTAAAATTTTTGTTTCCAATTAATTTTAAAAAAGTTTGTCTTTTAAAAAAATGGTATTTATGAAAATGTCTCTTTAATTAAAGTAAAAATGAAAAATGGTACCAATAAAATGGTAAACATGAAAATTCTCCATTTCCATTGAAAAAATATTGAAAACTTAATATTGTAATTTGAAAATTTTCTTTAAATTTTAAATTAATTATAAATTGCTAAAACTATTAAGTATCTCACATTAAAGAAGTTTATTAATGGTTTAAAATTTTGTTATGAAAAGATGCTGATAAACATAAAACCATATGATTATAAACTGGGGAATTTTCATGTTTACAACATTATTGGTACCACTTTTCATTTTTACCTTCATTAAAGAGACATTTTCATAGATACCATCTTTTTAAGAAGTAATTTAAAAAATAATAATAATTAGAATCCTAAATTTTACATTACTAAAACTCTGTCCCACCCCTCAACTCTAAACTCTAAGTCTTAGATTAATTAACCCAAGGGTTATAAATGTGTTTTTTCCTCTTAAAAATGAGAGTAAATGTGATTAATGTAAACATGAAAATAGTACTAAAAAGTGATATTTTTGACAATTTCCCTTATAAACTTCATTTAATAAATAGACATATTAAAATATATTATATACATTTAAATATCATTTAAATATAATTATATATGACATACAATAGATAAAATTGATTGTTTTGATTTATTTACCAGAAAATGATTGTTAATAAATAAGAGCAATCATTTGATTTATATGCGTTTGAAAATTTAATTATATGCGTAATAGTTATTTATTTCTTAATTATTTATTATATATTTATTATCTTATTATTTCAAAAACATAAAATAAGTAATAATACATAAATATAATTTGTATATAAAATTTGTATAAAATATAATTGTTTATTATATTTTTATTATTTTTTTATTTCAAAAACATAAAATAAGTAATTATTTTTGCCGACAAACTTAAATTTATTTGGCGATATATTTATTTCAAAAATTTATAGAATTAATAACATTTCCATAAGCTTTTATAATAATTTGTCACGTTTTCCCACAGATTTATTATATTTTCACCGATTTAATTAGTAGTGATTAGATTTAATTAATTTAGCCATAAATTTAGTTAATTTGAACAAATTATATAGGATTTGATGGATTTTTTTTTTTCATCTGGCCACAAATTTACTTGTTTTTTGACATATTCTATTGCATTTTGACTGATTTATTATTCTTTGATCACAAATCATCTTACAATACTAAAAGTTGAATATGCTCAATTTTTAAGCTATTCACGTCACTTAATTAAATCAACCAATTAGAGATCTACAACATGCCAGCTCACTTCTCTATTTGCTGAATAAATTGGGCTATTTTCATATCCACATGCTTTCTATTTTGTTCGGGCAGCCTTCTAAGAAGCCCACTTTAGAACCCAAACCTTTTATTACTCCTTTCATTCTTGTGTTGACTTATCGGTATACTTTCTTTATTCTCTTCGGAAGAAAGATGTTATTCACTTATTCATAACTCAGTTCCTCAACTGTTTATCTTCCTCCACCTTTCTCTCTCATAAAAGCTCTTCTTCGCTGCAACAAACGAGGTCCTTGGAACCATTGCGATTCCCTTGCCTTTTCATCCTATATAAGCACATCAAGCAATGGCTTCCAGAACTGCAAAAGCCACCTAGAGAAATAAATCTACAGTCTCATTGACCAAAGAAATCTATCGAGTTGCAGATCACTCTCTAACCATTTGTTTGACTTACATCTCTGACCTCCCCGAGTTGGAAGACACCCGTCTGTTCATAGACACATATAGATTCCGATTCCACTTATTCAAAGATTTTGAAGCTAATTTTGGGCTCAGAGGCGATCTCTATGGTAAGTTTAATATTCGGTTTAGATTTCCTCTGATCGATTCTCTCAGTTAACGATTTGTTTGATTAATTTGTTATGATCATGTTTGAAACTTGGGGAAGTGAGTTTATAACATTGAGGAATCTTTCTAAATCAACTCATCGACTAGATTGATTATGCTTCCTTGATGTTTTTTAATTATATCTTTTTTCTCATTTTCACTATCTTTGTGGGGTTCCTATTTGCAGGACACTGGCTTTCCTTTGACTGAGAGAGAGAATGGGGCTACGACACTTCCTTCCTCCTCATGTTATATCCCTTAGAACGAAATATGACCATTTCAGTAAGTGATGGATCTATTTGCAGAGACGATAGGAAATATATTGTCAATATTAAGATAGAAAACGTGACCAGACTAACTGATTACATTTCCAGACAGTTTACTTGAATCGTGCTATCAACTTTCTTTACACAAAGTTTATATTGTACTTTCAATCAACACTTTTGGTATTTTTTTCTGATGTAGTTTTCTTTTGGTATTTTTTGTCTGATGTAGTTTTCTTTTGCTGTAGTTAATAAGTCAAGTTTTCATTTTTTATTCGTTTTGTAACACTTTTATGTGTCCATTATATATGCTATCATTCTGTGAAATATGCTTCTAAGAACTAGAGAATGGTTGGAACAGATGGAGGCATCAAGCTACTCTTGGATGAACCATTAGCCAATGTAGTTTTGTCAGATTGCATCCATGTGAGAAATTAAAGGAATGTCACAGATGTTGATATCATCTTCTTGACATCTCCAAGTAATTTAAATACATGAACCAAAAATAAATAAAACCTCTATGTAGACAATGGTAATATCTCACTGTAATTGCAGGGATTTGCTATATCCTGGAATTTTCAGTTAAAGGCAGGTATGTGATATAGCTAATTAGAGTTTTGCTTTCATCATCTTCAGTCAAGGTTACTAATTTGTTGTGTCTCTTACTACCCCGTTGAACAACTTTTATTTACTTCAATATTAATTTTTAATTTTAATAACCCTTAACATAGGCTTACAGTATTACCTTATGATGTGTGTATTCTAGGTTATATACTACTAGATATGATGAGAGGAAGAACCGTCCGGTGCAAAAGTTTAGGATGGCATTGTCATGTGATCCATTGCGTTGGGAAACATATGGAGGAATTTGTAGTTTAGGTTAGTGAAAGCTATGTATGAGTGTTTTGTATTGTTATCAGTTTATGTTTTTTTGGTTGTTACTGCTGGAAATCTGAGAGCAGATTTATATGTTTTCTACAACATTCTGCTATTACCTTATCAGGTGTCGTTGAAGAAGCCTCAACAGTTTTCGGCAATGTAGCTTCCCATCGTCTTCACAAAAAATTGGTTTCATAAAGAATAAACTTCTCAAAAGGAGAAACCGTGGACTAGCTTTGATTGGCTAACATAACATGTTCCAGGAGAATACCAACATGATCTGATATTTAAGCAGTTTATAGCAGAGATTCCGCCAGATACTGACAAGGAACGTGACATCAATTCTCATACACATGTTAAATATCTTAAATTCAAGCTAGATTAAAAGCGTATTAGGTAATGTTACCATCTTAAAATTCTCAGTTCTCTTGATGTTGTACGACTATTATATTTTCTACATGATATAATGATAAGTTCCTTACATGTTTCCTTATCTATAAGTATCTATATCGTTTAGGTATTGTATGCTTCACTGCCTATGTTCTATAGTATATGCGCCATCCAAAAGAGGAAGGATTGTACAGGGAGTCTCGAAGAAAAATTGTACGTGAAGAAGAGTCGTTGTAGATTGTATATATGCTTTAAGTTCTTACTGCATTCTTCATGTTTTACTGCATGTGCGTACAATGATAATCTGGCTGTGCATTGTGCATACATTTTGAAATAGAGGTTCTTCACCTGATTTCTTTCTTCCAGCTCTACGGCTGGACTAAATATGTTGTTTTATTTCAGTGATAATCTAATGCTACTCGATTTATTGGTCGCCTTCTGATTTTCCATATTCTATCTTTAAAGCCCCAAAAGAATTTGGGCATCAAAAAAGTGGTTAAATAGCAACATCGAGAAATATTTTTATATGTAGCAGTCATGTAGAGAGCGTAAAAATGGTCATATCTGGACTGCTCTCATCTCCAGGTATGCCAAACTTACGCTTTTCAGCTAGATAACTATGTCCGGTCATGTTTCTTCAAGATGTTTACTTCAGATGCAGTCTCACCAATCATAACTATGACCTGAAGAAAGCTGTTAAATTTGTGTAGTCATGATAAGTAAAAATAGTTATGTTTTCAGAGAGCTTAGGTTGTTCAGATGCATTGTATTGTTTAAATCTAGAGGCTCTTACCTTACCTCCAACTGTATCAGTTTCAGGTACCATGCACCATCAAAAGCTGGTGTGAATATTCTTTTGGATCTGTTGTCAATGGGAGGGCTTGCTTCTGCGCAAAACAGCTTATTGGATGGAGACTTATTATCTATCTAGTGACGAGAATAATGCTTTAGTAGCCACCATCGACACAGTTTCATCAATTTCTCCCTTTGCTTCTTCTTCAGTGATGGATTCGTAGGACGTATTTGGCGCCACCCCACCAAAGACATGTAAAGTTAAACATTGAGAAGTTACTTCCACATAATTTATTTATGTTACTTAAATGTGATGGTGTCGTCTCTTTTCTTGGATGACAGAGGACAAGGGTCCAACTTTTCCATCCGTTTTTGCACCAGAGAGCAGCACCTTAACAAATAAGTTCAACTCTGCAAAGCAACCGGAAAACCCTCACGCTACATATATTGTGGCCAATTTCACAAAACTTTCTCTCTAGACGTGTCCACATTTTGTTTTCCAGTCTGCAGTTCCAAAGGTGTCCCAAATTTGATTTATACTTAATGCTATAATCCTTACACTTCATAGTTTATACCACTCCATCTTTCCTAATCAAAAAGCTGCCATAGAGCTTGGTTCCTAGCTAAAACGTTCCAAGCTTTTATAGCATGATAAACTAATGTTTTTAGCAAAAAATTACTTATTAAATGGTAACTAACCGTGTTTAAAAAAACATAACTAACTATTTAGTATAATGATTTGTATGTCTTAGGATGAGTTACATGTATTCTTTGTTTGTTCAGTTTTATAACAAGAATCCATAATTCAAAGAATGATCTACTTGAAAATGTGTCGACTAAGTTTAAATATATCACTCACACATTGCAGTTTTTACAACTTCACATGGGTCCTACTAGCAACAACTCTTCCAGCCAATGGGAACATTTAGCCACATGGAAAGGTACCGTAGGATTTATATAACAACCATCACGAACCAAGATCAGTTGCAATCTCCAGTTTTCACATATTCAGAAACTCATTGTGATGGAGATGATGGTAGTTTTCACAGTTTTAAAAAAAGGGATACTAGTATATATGTGGCAGTTTTGCCTCTCCTAAAGGTGTACACCTCAGCACACATGTGGGTCCCACATAATTTTTTTGTTAATCAGTTTTGTCTTTTGTCGTAATTGATTTATTGTCATTTGTGTTTTAATACATAAGTTTTAGATTGTCATTGGCGTTTTAATACATAAATTTTAGAAATTTTAGCACAGTACTGAAACCACTGAGAGTGGCCCAAATGAGCTTTTTATGGTTCTAACACCTAAACTACCTTTTCCATGGACATCTAAGGTTACAATGGTTTCAAACTCTTCTGAGAAATTAAGAGTCACCCTTTCGGTTTCCGTAAGTAGTTCAACAATGACTCAAGTTGTGGTCTGTCTCCTCATTGACCCATAAGACCAACTCTCGATTTCCTCCTTATATGTAGAATCTTTTATATATCATACACCAGAACTGTGATTGTCTACTTATCTTTGTGGGATGAGGCTGTCTCACCGTTTAGCGGTCTTCTGAACTCAGGGGATAAATTCAAGTTCATAATGGTGGTCACGGTCTATCCAAAGATATTAGGAGGTATGAAGGTCTAATTTTCTGATTAGAACATGTCTGATGCTTATGATTCTCAAGCCATGTTTATCAGTTTGCGTAAACATTTTACCTAATAACCTTCTGTCGGAAACATTCTTGTGCAGGGAACCTCTATCTCAAGCCACGTTGACTAGACTACCACGTAAGAACTCATACTGTTGTATTCAACAAGTATAATATCTGATTATTATGCAAACATTACGTACTCCATGCAGGTTGCTTAATTACTAAATCATCAAAGACGAGCATTCTTGGCGACACCATAGGACTTGGCTCTGCATCTTATTAGATAAGGATAAACATGTATGTTAGATAAATACATAGGTGTCATAGTTATCTCCTATTATTAAGGAGATTGTCATAGTTATCTCCTATTGTTAAGGAAGATATCATGTATAAATATCGATGTACTTACCTTGAGATGAATAAGAGAAACAGAGGTTTCATTAGCTTGTTATGGTATCAGAGCCAAGCAAATAATTTTTTTTTCGATAAGCTAATAAACCTACGAACCATCGTTAACATACTGTTGCGGTGAGAATTATGACTGACATGGCATCCTCAACATTAGATCCAAAGACAGTTGAAGGCAACGTGAGCCTGCTAGTCTCTCCGTATTACCTACATCCTTCAGAAAATACAGGACAAGCACAGACACCCATTCTTCTGAATGGAGCAAACTATGAGCGATGGGCAAAACTAATGCTCAACTCGCTAAGAGCAAAACGAAAGCAAGGTTTCGTCGATGGAACGCTTAAGAGGCCGGTCAATAAACCAGAAGAAGAAGAAAAGTGGGATATGGTGAATTCCATGATTATTGGATGGATCTACAGCAGCATTGAAACTAAGCTACGACCTTCAATATCTCTTGTGGACAGTGCAAAGGTCATGTGGAGCAGTCTGCAACGACGATTTTCGGTCAGTGATGATACCAGAATTCATCAACTCCATGCTGACATTGCGTCATGCAAACAGAATGGAGACAAGGTGGAAGTTTACTTTGGAAGATTGAAAGTATTGTGGGATGATCTTGCTGATCATGACAAAGGATTCTCATGCTGTTGTGGGGATCCAGAGTGTGCTTCGATGATTAAATATGAAAAGAAAGAAGAGAAGATACGAGTTCATCAATTTCTTATGGGATTGGATAGCTCACGCTTTGGCATCACCCGGTCAAATCTGTTGAGTAGACAAACAGAACTTAATCTTGACTCTGTGTACTCACAAATTATCCAAGAAGAACGACATCTCAGTGCTATGCGACATGAAGAAAACACTCCAGTTGTTGGTTTGTCTGCAACAACACAAGCTTCTCAACCAACTCAACAAATGTTGACTAATGCTCAAGCTGCAGCAGTTCGATTTGCACGAAACAACTCTGTCTGCTCACATTGTGGAAAGCAAGGACATGAGATCAATCAATGTTTTCAAGTCATTGGATATCCAGAATGGTGGGGAGATAAGAGTGCAAAATCTACTGCTGGTCGAGGAAGAGGAAGAGGTCTCGATGTACAAGGAGGCAGAGGACGTGGGGGTCGTGGGTCAGGTGTTAGAGCAAACAACACCAACGTCGACACATCCGGCTCAGTAACAACTCAATCACCTGGGATTCCAAACCTCACGCAGGAACAATGGGCTACTCTGACTCAATTTGTGACCTCACAAAACTCGTCATCAACAAACAATGAGAAGCTAATGGGTAAGAAAGAAAAACTCATATTTTTTGGCAGAGACAGTAAATACGACATCATTATTGACTCCGGAGCTTCACATCACATGACTGGAGAGATCAATCTTCTAAGTGATGTTGTTAACATAGCTCCATGTCCGATTACTATGCCGAATGGAAACATAACTTGGGCCACAAGACAAGGGAAACTTAATCTTGGTGGACGTCTCACTCTGAGACATGTCTTCTATGCTCCACATCTTTCTGCAACGCTCATCTCTGTGTCCCAGTTACTTCAAGATATTGCTGGATTTGTTCTTTTCACTAAAAGGTTTTGTGTGATACAGGACCTCGCCTCGAAGACTTTGATTGGTGCGGGTGAAGAGCATAATGGGGTTTTTCGATATATGGGGACTGTGGCGGTTCAAGCAAATCATGTGCATTCACACCAGACACGAGATTTGTGGCATTCACGCATGGGTCATCCATCTTCAGCTGTTCTTTCGGTGTTGTCTTCAGTGGCTGGTTTTACAAATTCTATTGGTGTTTTAGAAAAGTCTTGCGGTACTTGTCATCGAGCCAAACAAACTCGAGATGTGTTTCCAATTAGCATTAATAAAGTTGAAGATTGTTTTTCTTTGATTCACTGTGACTTATGGGGACCGTATCATGAACAATCTACATCTGGTGCACGATATTTTTTGACTATAGTCGATGACTTCTCCAGGGCTGTGTGGACGATACTTCTCTTGGAAAAGAAAGACGCACCACAAGCTTTAAAGACGTTCTGTGCTTATACTGATCGACAGTTTAACAAGAAAGTTAAGATTGTGCGTAGTGATAATGGGTCTGAGTTTGTTTGTCTCAGAGACTTCTTTGCATCTCAAGGAATTACGCATCAGACTTCTTGCGTAGAGACACCACAACAAAATGGAAGAGTTGAAAGAAAGCATCGACACATTCTCAATATTGCTAGAGCATTGTTGTTTCAAGCACAATTACCGAAACGGTTTTGGGGAGAGAGCATATTAACAGCATCCTATCTCATAAATCGCACACCATCACGAATTCTACAAAACAAAACACCATATGAGATGCTTCATGGACAGCCACCAGCTTATGACCATTTACGAATATTTGGAACACTTTGCTATGCTCGACGAATATCTCGTGGACAAGACAAATTTGATGAGCGGAGCACACGGTGTGTGTTTCTTGGATATCCCATGGGGAAGAAGGGATGGGTTGTCTGCGACCTTGAAACAGAACGTATATTCGTCTCTCGTGATGTTTCCTTTCATGAGGATATATTTCCTTTTGCGGTAAAAACAACAACACCGGTCCTTGATGAGACAACACCGATGCAGCAGTCACCACATCCTGCAACTTTTGATGATGATTTTGATCCCTTGCCTCTCACGGAAGTATTGGAGACAGGGGGAGTTTCGAATTTTGAAGCATCTGGTGACACTGCTCCTGTGACTACTGAGGTACCTAGTTCATCTTCAGTGATTCCTACCACTCCTCAGATCAGTAATGGCATCGACACAGGGGGAGACACTACTGCTGCAGATAATACATTAGCATCACCAGAATCTCAGCAATTGGGAAGAGGACACAGGACTAAGAAGCAATCTGTTCGTTTAGCCCCCTATGTTACGTATACTGCAGAGCTCGATCGAAAACCCCCTCTTGCTCCTCACTCGCCTGATACATCGTCTTCAGGTAAGTGCACTTATCCTTTGGATAAATATGTCTCTTTTGATCGGCTTGCCCCACATGTACAGGCATTTCTCTTGGAAGTTGAATCTCATATTGAACCGAAATCCTTCAAAGAAGCTATGAAAAATAAAAGATGGAGAGATGCTGCGTCTGGTGAGGTTGATGCTCTTGAAAGCAGTGGTACGTGGACAGTCACTACTTTACCTCCAGGGAAACAAGCCATAGGATGTCAGTGGATTTTTAAAATCAAGTTCAAAGCTGATGGCACTGTTGAGAGATATAAAGCACGTTTGGTTGCTTGTGGAAACAAACAAGAAGAAGGAGTAGACTATAATGAGACGTTTGCACCAGTGGTCAAAATGAATACAGTACGAGTTATACTTGGGATTGCAGCTGCTAGAAATTGGGATCTACACCAAATGGATGTGGCATAATGCGTTTCTCCATGGTGATCTTGACGAAGAAGTATACATGAAGTTACCACCTGGTTTTGCCTCATCGAAACCAAATCAAGTTTGCAAGTTGAATAAAGCCTTGTATGGTTTGAAGCAGGCCCCTAGGTGTTGGTTTGCTAAGCTCTCTAAGGCATTACTTGAGTTTGGATTCAAACAAAACCGGCTGGACTACTCTCTCTTCACTCTTCATCGCCACAAAACTACACTCTTTGTGCTAGTGTATGTCGATGATTTGATAATAGGTGGTGATAATCCTACACTTATCAACACTTTTAAGGAGCATTTACATCGCTGTTTCCACATGAAGGATCTGGGTGGCTTGAAATATTTCTTGGGAATTGAGGTGTTGAGGAGCAGTGAAGGTATCTACTTGTCACAACGAAAATATGCTCTTGATATTGTTTCAGAATGTGGACTCTTAGGGTCGAAACCGTTGGATATACCTATGGAGCAGTACCATAATCTTGCTCGCGATAAAGGACCTTTCTATACAGAGCCGTCTAAGTATCGACGTCTTGTTGGAAGATTAGTTTATCTGGCTGTCACTCGACCTGAGTTGAGCTATCCGGTACACATTCTTGCTCAGTTTCTTCAACAGCCTCGTCAAAAACATTGGGATGCAGCAATTCGTCTTGTGCGTTATCTGAAGGGTGTTCCTGGTCAAGGGATTTTGTTGAGTTCTACGAGTGATCTGTCACTTTCTGCGTATAGTGACTCAGATTGGGCAGCTTGTCCCCTGTCACGGAAGTCACTAACCGGTTATATTGTCATGATGGGAAACTCTTTGGTGTCATGGAAAACCAAGAAGCAACCAACGGTTTCATGGTCCTCTGCAGAGGCAGAATATAGAGCCATGGCAATGACGTGCAGTGAGCTCAAATGGATGATTGGTGTAATGAACTCCTTAGGGATCAATCAGCGGTTTCCTATTCCTTTTCAGTGTGACAGTAAAGCGGCCATTCATATTGCCAATAATCCAGTTTTTCATGAAAGGACAAAGCACGTGGAGGTAGATTGTCATTTTGTTCGTGACTACATCACAGCTGGAATCATTACTACTCATCATATTGCAACAATGGAACAATTAGCAGATGTTCTTACGAAGTCACTTGGACGACAGCAGTTACTTTATCTACTTGACAAGATGGGTGTTCGAGATCTTCACGCTCCATCTTGAGGGGGAGTATTAGATAAGGATAAACATGTATGTTAGATAAATACATAGGTGTCATAGTTATCTCCTATTATTAAGGAGATTGTCATAGTTATCTCCTATTGTTAAGGAAGATATCATGTATAAATATCGATGTACTTACCTTGAGATGAATAAGAGAAACAGAGGTTTCATTAGCTTGTTACATCTCTTTTCTCTTTGGTCTTTGGTAAGCCCCTCTTGAGAAGAAGAAAAGTGTTGTTCTATTTAATATGTCCAAATCTGATGGAATCTCATTTCATTGGACAAGATTTTATGTTCTTTCTACGACTTTCTTACATGGTTTTATTTTACGTCTTCCCAGAAACCAGTCCAAGAAGGCTCGCTACTAGTATCCATCAGACTGTTGTCATTTATAATGGTATATAAGGATGATATTTACCTGCGGCAGCCATACCTGATCGGTTGCCTCTGTCGTAGATGAGATGGCATATTTGTGCTTGGTACGTGATTGACTCTAAGTGTGATCAGTGTGATCATGCTTGAAGCAGTACTATGAGTGCATCAATGTAAGTTTTTATGTATATTTGTCTATAGTAATTCGCTTGGTACGTAGTTGAGTCTAAATATGATAATGTTTGATGCAATATGATGAGTGCATCAAGGTATAAGTTTTATGTATATTAGTCTATAATGATTTGCTTGGCACGAGGTTGAGCTAATGTGAATGTATTTGATCCAATGTGATGAGTGCATCAACTATTGTGATAAGTATGTTGAAAGAGGTAGGGAGCTTAGGCAGATTACAAGAAGGTAGCTAATGTAATCACTAGGAAGGAAACAGCTCTGCGGAAGATGTCAAAATTTTCGAGAGCATATGAACATTTGACTAGGACTGACCAGAAAGCTCTTACAGAGGACCGTAAACCAGCACGTTGAAGAGGCTGGATGAGGCTGAGAGAGTCAAGAAAGAGTTGGTGCATCAAGAGTATTTTGATTCCAGTATTGGTGAGGCTGACAGTGACAAAGGTATTTAAGTTTTGTAATTAAATCTTGATGAAGCAAATTATACGAACATCATGTTGTGTTTGTAATACATGTAATGAGTTCTTCAAGGAGTAGGAGTATCACGATGCTGTGAGATATCACACTGAAACGATCAAAAGGAATCCAAAAGAGCATCAAGTTTTTATCAACATTTTCTTCTGGTATTTTGATGACCATCCATTAGTAGAATATATTTTTGCTCAATATTTATCTCGTTTTGCCTTTTTATTTAGTCTATCAATGTTTAATTTTCTATAGTATTACATTTATCTTTGCATGATCGCTTGTCCATAAAAAAATTTTGGGTCACATTATTAGTTCACCAAAAATGACTATAAAACCTCATTAAGAAATTTATTTTTGGTTATGGATTTTGTAGCATGAATATAAAAATATTATCATATGCAAACAATAATCAGTGACCTCATCATAGCACACATAGAAAAATGTAACCAACTCTCATCAATGCAGCTAAAGCTTAACTTAATATATATATTCCTCAATCAAACTAACACAATCAGGCACAGCAAGAAAATTCAGAATCATCTTCCCAGGTAGACAAAGGCGGCAAGATCATCGCCGACTGTTCAGTTATGTTATCTTCTGAATTGGACTTATAGGTCTATTCAAACCATTCAAATTTTTTCTTTCAAAAGAATATATTGCACTGTATTTCTGGCCCGTAAGCCCCCAACAAACACTTCTAACCTACCGTCTCCGTTAATCATACAAGTGACGGGCAATATCAAAATTCCGACAAAAGAAAATTTAATTTCCAACATTAGGACTATATTTCATTATTTGAAAATATAGACCACAAAAATTTAACAAGCATGTAAACTATTCTGTCTGCACAACAAATACAGAACAGCGATAGCAAAAAAAAAAATAGCACGGTTCATCAAAACCACAGCAAAACAAAAACTTCACAAACACGGCAAAACATGCACACATTACAATAGAGCAACAACTACGTCCACGACCCCCAGCCCCCACACACACTTGCGCGGGGTTCTGCCCCTAGTTTACTTAATTTGACAGATTTACTTAAGATTTGATAGATTTGTTTGTTATTTAACAACATATTTAATTATAAGATTTGATAGATTTGTTTATTCTTTAACCATATATTTAATTACTTAGTAATTTATTTAAACTTTATATTTAATTATGATTTAGCAACTTTTTATTTTTGACCACAGCTTTTTTTAATTCCACATAATTGGTTAATATAAAATGTACTAAACGAATTGGTTAATATAAATTGTATTAAACCGAAACAAACCAAGAAAAAGATTGCATCATTCACACATGTACAGAGCATAACGACCTTATAACTTTCTCAGAGCTCTGTTCACATACTATCTATAATGAAACTAGCTTTTAAATTAGTAAATAGTATTTTCTTTACACTACCGAACTGAAGATCTTTGGTTGACCCAATGACTTTTTATCAACAATACCTACAACACTGAGGAAAAAAAGAGGAGAAGTACCAACGAACCCAATGAGAGGAAGAGCTGTTGTGGTTGTGGCAGCGAGGTAGTGCGAAAACTTATTTGCTGCGAACTTGGGCTGCCAGAAAGAAAGAGTTAGCAATTCAAGTATCTTATATGAAGCTACTAATAAATTAAATTAATTCATCTGATTTATTATTCCCAGTTTATAAAATAAATTAATTTAATATAGAAAAAGATATTACTCTGTTTTCAAGCAACCATTAATCTCATAACCATTGGTCGACTTTCCATATGCATTACTGCATTTAACTATTGGCTTATTTCCATCAACTGTAGTAATATTGATTCTATCTAGAACAATATCTTTGCAATATGAGACATTGCTGCAATCTATCTTTATAATCTCATCTTGTCGTGACGTTCCATGAATATTTGTGAATGTTACGTTGCTAATCGCCACTGATGATGATTCCTATTAAGTAAAAGATAAAAAATGAAAAATAACTATTCTCAGAATTTTTATATTTTACAAAAAAAAAGAAGAAAATAAATTACCTCTACGTCGAGATGTCCCTTGTTCTTATAGTGTTGATCTATTATAATTGGATTTTTGGTTTCAGTGAGTATGATGTCCTTGAAAACTATATTTCTTGCATAACCTTTTCCATTCTAAGAATTCAAATTAAATATAAATAAGTTAAGAAAACGTTATCATTATTATAACACTTCATCTAATTCTTATATACACAAATAAATTAAAGATGTATAACCGGCCATGTCTTAATTCTCGCTCCATTCTTAGTCCTATTGAAAGTGCAGTCAGTCACTTGGACGTTGTCAACTATAGATTCCTCTCCATATTTTCCTAAACTTCCCACACTGTAATATAATTATAACGTAAAGAAAAAAAAATATTTTATAATAAAAAATCAATATCTATTTCATGACATTAACAAATCACATATAAGTTGGAAAAAAACTAATCATAGAAATACCTTATTCCATGTCCAGGACCACATTTCATCCCTGTGATGATGATATTTATACTTCCACTTTTTATAGCTACACAATCATCTCCTGCAAAAATTTAAGATATTGAAATACGAATAACCATATTATGCCTTCAGAAATTGGAATTTGGTGATTGAAAAAAGAGAGATATCTAACTAAATACCAGTTCCAACGATAGTGTCATATATTTCTACACCATTTGATGTTGAAATATCAATTCCATCGGTGTTAGGGCTATCACTGGGTGCAATAAGTTTTATCTGCGTGATTTTAACTTGTCTGCAATCTCTGATTAAGATATGGTTTTTTGGGCTATCGAATGAGGTTATTCCATTTATTTGAAGATTAGTGCATCCTTCAAAATACAATTGCTACAATAAAAATAGATACACTTTTGTTATGAGCTTTTCATAGAATTTAGTGTCAAAGAAAAATATATTTACTCACAGTAGGGCGTTTAGAAGTTGGAAAATTGGCCTGAATTTATTGAGTATGAGAAAACATTAGATCAAAATTTTATGAATAGAAATATAACTAACTCTTTTCTTTTCTCTTAATATATAAAAAATATTTCACCTCCCAGAAAGAAGAACCACGTCCATTGATTGTGCCTGAACCACTGACTGTTAAACCGATAATGTTCTTAAAACTGACCCATTTATATGACTTAAAGCTTGACCATGCTTCTTTGTTAAGAGGGGCGAAGATATTTCCTTCAAACTGTAAAGTTGGTCACAAATACATTCCAAATCAACACATAATAATTCTTTTCAATAACTAAACTTTTCAAATGAATCTTAAAATATTAGTCGTTCAGTGTTACCTGAACTTGTACATATGGAGAGTTACAAGGACCTTGAAACACTAGAGGTTGTAGTAAAAAGGTATTATCTGAAGGAATAAGGAGTGTTTTATTACTCCCACCACTAATGCACATAGTTTTCCATGCTTCTACAAAAGACTATTTCCAAAAGAAACCAATTTTACAAGAATTAGTAGACAAATAACTAAATATCTGTAGCAAGTTATGATCTCCTTGTAGTAATAAGTAATAATAGAATATAAATACTAATAAGGATATGGATAGGTTATCATGTTTTTGGTTTGACAATAAAATGTTTTTATACAAGAAAATCATGGCACATTATACAAAAACATAACCAATCCTTTAGTACATTCATCTAATGAGTTGAATTGTAATTTAAAATTATTTATTCGCAAAAAAAAATCAGTGTCATCATTTTTCTTTTCTAAAAATAAACATGATTATAAACTTTATATGCTTATAGGTTCTCGCTTCTCTTCATAGAGCTAAACCTGAACAGTTGTGTCATAATTTTTCCTTTTTTAAGTTCAGATAATATTATAATGGAAAAATCGAGATTGTATTTTGCAATATATACAATTATACACCTTTGAATCATCGGTAATACCATCTCCCCTAGCACCAAATTTAAGGACATCATAGATTTGACCATTTATCAATCCAACTAACGTCAACACAAACACAACACATACTATGATTTCCTACAACATCCAAAAGCAAGGTTAGATGGAAATAAATATTCTAATAAAAGAGGAACCATATATATTTTTATGGGAAACTATATTAAACGTCATATGTACCATTTGTGATGATGATTTCATTAACAAAGAAAAAAAATGATGATCAGATGCTTGAATGTAATGTATTGTGTCTATGTATGTGTTGTTTATGTCATATTTATATACTTGAAAATCAGAGATTTAGTTCCTGAAATTCACATACTTTATACCTAAAATCATCACTCGACAAGTTTATGCATTTAAGGGAGTATCCAGTTAGCTGATTAGATTTAGAAAAAAATCTTACTTTCAAAAGTTAAAGAAATATATACTATAAAAACAATCAAGAAGATAAGTTGAAAGAGAGATGAAAATACATAAAGGGGAAAAAATAAAATGCATTAAAAATCAGATGTGGAATTAGATTTGGATGTATATTATTGTCAAATTGCATTAATTATATGTAACTTAATAGAGATTAACGTCAAAATATACTTATATCTATAACAATAAATATACTTTTCTCCATTCACAGCACTCCACATCATCATGAAGAGGGGGCAAATTTCACCACATGACATCTCCATATTTTTTTTAACGTTGTCGCTTAGAAATTATATTGTGTCATTAAGGGTTTGAATGGTAACCGTGGATTTGATAATATAAGCGGTACGAAATTAAAGTGCGGTAGGTTCAACTGCGGTTGGTGCGTTTTGCGGGATAAGTGCGGTTCTAATAAAAAGGTAGTGTGGTTTTGACAAAAAAAATTAATGCAATCTAGATAAAATAAAAATTTCAGTTTTGATAAATATAAGTAAATATATTAATAAAATTAGAAAAGAATTTTTTTTACTCATAATGTCATAATTCTTTTATCATTTAAATACTAAGATTTATTTAAAATAAAAATTCAAGTTTATATATATATTTTATATTTTCTGTTTGATTTAGTGGCTTTCTATTTTTTTACTAGACTCCGAAAAACTATTTGAGATTTTACTATATTTGGGTCAAATTCATGTAATTTTTTTAGTTCATTTTTAAAATAAAAAGTTATGATTGGGCATTGGGGGGGGGGGGGGGTTTGACTCGGATTCGGGTCGGTTCAGGTATTTAAAATCCATAAAAGACCAAAATACCATAAATAGATTCAAAAATCCGAAAATGCCCGGAATCCAAAAAAATATATCCAAACCAAATTTTACTTGAAATCCAAACCAGCGACGCAAAATATCCAAATATACCTATTATATACAAATATTTTAGGTATTTTGAATATCTGATCGGGCATCGGGTAGGATCCGAATCTGGACCTGAACCCGAACCGAAACTCTCATATCCAATTGAAGACCCATTAGGAATTTAAGCATATACCTCGACATGAACCTGTATTTTAAATTTGTATCCAGTTTGAGTGTATAAGGCTGGGTAAAATGTCCAGACTTAACAAAAATGGTATGTGTTTTCTATATTTACGTTTATTCTACTAATTGTTTACTAGAATCTGAAAAACTATTTGAGATTTTACTATATTTGGGTCAAAGTCATGTACATGTTCGAGTTCATTTTCAAAATACGAAGTTATGATTGGGCATTGGGGTCTTTGACTCGGATTCGAATCGGTTCAGGTATTTAGAATCCGTAAAGGACCAAAATACCTTAAATAGATTCAAAAATCAGAAAATGCCTGAAATCCAAAAAAATAACAAAAATATCCAAACCAAAATTTTACCTGAAATCCATACCAGTAATGCAAGATATCCAAATATACCTATTATATACAAAAGTCTTAGGTATTTTGAATACCTGATCGGGTATCGGGTAGGATCCAGATCCGGACCCGGACCCAAACCGAAACTTTCATATCCAATATTGAAGACCCATTAGTTATTTAAACATATACCTAGACACGAACCTGTATTTTTAATTCGTGACCAGTTTGAGTGTTTAAGGCTGGGTAAAATATCCAGACTTAACAAAAATGGCTACATTATGTGTTTTCTATAATTTATGTTTATTCTACTAATTGTTTACTAGACTCTCAAAAAACTATTTGAGATTTTACTATATTTGGGTCAAATTCATGTACATGTTTGAGTTCATTTTTAGAATACAAAGTTGTGATTGGGCATTGGGGTCTTTGACTCGGATTCAGATCGGTTCAGGTATTTAAAATCCGTAAATGGCCAAAATACCATAAATAGATTCAAAAATCTGAAAATGCCCGAAATCCAAAAAAAAAACAAAAATATCCAAACCAAAATTTTCCCTGAAATCCAAACAAGTGACACAAAATATCCAAATATACCTATTATATACAAAAATTTGGGGAATTTTCATGTTTACCACATTATTGGCACCACTTTTCATTTTTACCTTCATTAAAGAGACATTTTCATATATACCACTTATGTAAGAGACAAATTTTTTAAAAATTAATTAGCATCATAAATTTTATATTCCTAAACCCTACCCCACCATACCCCACCCCTCAACTCTAAACCCTAAGTCTTAAATTAATTAACCCAAAGATTATAAGTGTGTTTTTCTTCTTAAAAGATAAATGTAAAATTGATTAAGGTAAACATGAAAAATGGTAATAGGAAAGTGTTATTTTTGAGAATTTCCCATGTATAAAAGAATGTTCTCCATTTTTTATAAAAAAAACTAGTGAGAATTTCAAGTTTACCATTTTTGTTGTACCACTTTTCATTTTTACCTTCATTAAAGAGAAATTTTTGTAAATATCATTTTTTTAAGAGACAATTTTTTAAAAAAATTAATTAGAATCCTAAATTTTACATTCCTAAACCCTACCCTACCCTACCCCACCCTACCCCCACCCATCAACTCTATATCTTAAGTCTTAGATTAATTAACTCAAGGGTTATAAGTATGTTTTTTCCTCTTAAAAATAAGGGTAAAAGTGATTAAGGTAAAAGTGAAAAGTGGTACAAAGAAAGTGGTATTTTGACAATTTCCCAAAAAACTACGAAATTACCTAATATAGTTAATAAATATATAACAATTAATGATTTTGAATAATAAAAATTTGATAACTATTTTCATTTAGTTTAATTTTATATTCTTAAAAGAAATTAAAAAATAACACTAAGCATATAATAAAAAATGATTTTCTCTTATATGGTAATTTGAAATTTTTAGACGAATTATAAATTACTAAGGCTGTAAAAATCCACATTCTAATTTTTTATCAATGGTTTAACATTTTTAATTATAACAAAATACAAATCATAAAATCATATAAATATGAAGTCTCATTTAATATATAATCAGATTAAAATTATATTATATATCTATCAATATCATTTAAATTATAATATATATCATATATAAAATACATAAACATGTTACTTTCAAAATTTGCATTGAATAGGAAGCCTCAATTAATAAATATTCATATTAAAGTATACTATATATCCATGAAAATATAATTTAATTTTAATTATATACCATATAAATAAATAAATGATTATTTTTATATTTACCAAAAAAATTTATTGTAAATAAAAAAGGGTAAATTGTCAAAAATATCACTTTCTTTGTACCACTTTTCAAAAATACCTTAATCACTTTTACCCTTGTTTTTAAGAGGAAAAAACACACTTATAACCCTTGGGTTAATTAATCTAAGACTTAGGGTTTAGAGTTAAGGGGTGGTGTAGGGTGGAGGTAGGGTTTAGGAATGTAAAATTTAGGATTTTAATTAATTTTATAACAATTTGCCCTTTAAAAAAAGTGGTATTTTTGAAAATATCTCTTTAATGAAGGTAAAAATGAAAAGTGGTACAAGGAAAGTGATATTTTTGAAAATTCTCCATAAAAAGAGATATTTTTTTATTTATGTGTTTACTCCAAATTATATATATACACGTAATAGTTACTCGTTTCTCAGTTATTCAATATATTTATTATTGCATAACACATAAATGAACACAGAATAAATAATAATATGTATGAACAATTTGTATAAATAATTGATGTTATATAATTAATGTTTATTTTGCGCAAGATCTCAAACATTATTTGATCAAATTATTTCAAAAATACAGTTCTTCATATCGAAGTGAGATGGTGAATTATAACATCCGAATGATATCATTGAACTCCAATCTTTTCAAATATTGTTTAGAGGATTTCTTAAACTTTTGAAAGTAAATTTTTTTTGCTAAATCTAATTGTCTAGTTGGATACTCCCTTAAATTCATAAACTTATTGAGTGATATTTTAGGTATAAAATATGCGAACTTAAGGAGCTATATCTATGATTTTAAGTATATAAATATGTCATAAACAACACATACATAGACAAAATACATTATATTCAATCATCTTATCATCATTTGCTTTATTTTGTTAATGAAATCAACTTCACAAATGGTACATATGACATTTAATATAGTTTCCCACAAAAATATATATGTAGTTCCTTTTTTACTTAATAGAATTTTTATTTCCATCTGACCTAGCTTTTGGATGTTTGTAGGAAATCATAATACATGTATTGTTTGTGTTGACGATAGTTGGATTGTTAATGGTCAAATCTATGATGTTCTTAAATTTTGTGCTAAGGGAGATGGTATTACCGATGATTCAAAGGTGTATAATATTGCAAAATACTATCTCGATTTTTGCATTATAATATTATCTGAACTAAAAAAAACAATTATAACACGACTCTTCAGTTTTAGCTCTATGAAGAGAAGCTATAAGACTATAAATTTTATACTCATGTTTATTATTAGAAAAGAAAAATGATGACACTGAATTTTTGATTTAATTTTTGCGTATAAATAATTTTGAATTACAATTTTATTCATTAGATGAATGTATTAAAGGATTAACCTTGTTTTTGTATAACGTGCTACGACTTTCTTGTATAAAAGTTTTTGTAGTCAAACCAAAAACTTTATAACCTAACCATATATTTATTAGTATTTATTTTCTATTGTTACTTATTCCTACAAGTAGATCATAATTTGCTACAAATATTTAGTTATTCGTCTACTAATTCGTATAAAATGTTTTTATTTTGGAAAAAGTCTTGTGTAGAAGCATGGAAAACTATGTGCACTTGTGGTGGGAGTAATAAAATACTCCTTATTCTTTCAGATAATACATTTTTACTACAAACTCTAGTGGTTCAAGGTCCATGTAACTCTTCATCTGTACAAGTTCAAGTAACACTCAAAGACTAATAGTTGTAATATCCATTTGAAACGTTTATGTATTGAAAAAGGATTATGTGTTGATTTGGAATGTATTTGTGACCAACTATACAGTTTGAAGGAAAGATCGTCGCTCCTCTTAACAAAGAAGCATGGTCAGGCTTTAAGTCATATAAATGGGTCAGGTTTAAGAACATTATTGGTTTAATGGTCATTGGTTGAGACACAATCAATGGACGTGGTTATTATTTTTGGGAGGTGAAATATTTTTTTATATATTAAAAGAAACAAAAAATTTAGTTATATTTATATTCATAAAATGTGGATCTAATGTTTTTTCATACTCAATAAATTCATGCCAATATCCCAGCTTCTAAATGCCCTACTGTGAGTAAATATATTTCTCCCTAACTCTAAACTCTATTATGAAAAGCTCATAGCAAAAGTGTAATCTATTTACTGTAGCAATTGGATTTTCAAGGATGCAATAATCTTGAAATATATGGAATAACCTCATTCGATAGCCCGAAAACCATATCTCAATCAGAGATTGCAGACAAGTGAAAATACGCAAATAAAAAATTTGTTGCACCCGGTGATAGCCCTAACACCGATGAAATTGATATTTCAACATCAAATGGTGTAGAAATATATGACATTGTCGTTGGAACTGGTATGTAGTTAGATATCTCTCTTTTTTGCAATCACAAAATTTCCAATTTCAGATGGCATAATATGGTTATGCATATTTCAATATCTTAAATCTTTGCAGGAGATGATTGTGTAGCTTTAAAAAGTGGAAGTATAAATATCAGCATCACTAGGATGAAATTTGGTCTTGGACAAGGAATAAGGTATTTCTATGATTAGTTTCTTTTCCAACTTATATGTGATTTGTTAATGTCATGAAAATAGATATTAATTTTTAGATTATATAATGAATTTTATTCTTTGCGTTTTAATTATATTACAGTGTGGGAAGTTGAGGAAAAGATGGAGAGGAATCTATAGTTGACAATGTCCAAGTGACTAACTGCACTTTCAATAGGATGAACAATGGAGCGAAAATTAAGACATAGTATTTTTCTATAGAAGAATTAAATGAAGTGTTATGATAATGATACGATTTGCTTAACTTATTTATATTTATTTTACAATGGAAAATGATATGCAAGAAATATAGTTTTCAAGGACATCATACTCACCGAAACCAAAAATCCAGTTATAATAGATCAAAACAAGCACAAGGGACATCTCGACGCAGAGGTAATATTTTTTTCTTCTTTTTTTTTAAATAAAAAACTTTTGAAAATAATTTTTTTATATTTTATATTTTTTGTATATCTTTTACTTAATAGAATCATTATCAGTGGTGATTAGCAATGTAACATTTACAAACAATCGTGGAACTTCACGACAAGATGATAATATAAAGATAGATTGCAACAAAGCCACATATTGCAAAGATATCCTTCTAGATAGAATCGATATTACTACATTCAATGGAAATAAGCCAATAGTTGAATGCAGTAAGCATGTGGAAAGTCGACCAATGCTTATGAGATTAATAGTTGCTTGAAGACAGAGTAATATCATTTTATAACTTAAATTAATTTAATTTATAAACTGAGAATAATATATCAGATGAATTAATTTAATTTATTAGTAGCTTCATATAAGATACTTGGATTGCTAACTCTTTCTTTCTGGCAGTACAGTTCGCAGCAAATAAGTTTTTGCACGACCTCACAGCCACAAGAGCTCTTCCTCTCGTTGGGTTCGTTGGTACTTCTCTTTGTTTTTTCCTTAGTGATGTAACTATTGTTTATAAAAAGTCATTGGGTCAAACAAATATATTCAGCTCGATAGTGTAAAGAAAATACTACTTATTAATTTAAAAGCTAGTTTCATTATAGATAGTATGTGAACGGAGCTCTGAGCAAGTTATACGGCGTTATGCTCTGTGTGATTGATGCAATCTTTTTCTTGGTTTGATTTAGTTTAATACAATTTATATTAACCAATTCGGTTTAATACATTTTATATAAACCAATTATGTGGAATTAAGAAAATATGTGGTAAAAAAATTGCTAAATCGTAATTACATGTGTGGCTAAATTTTAAATAAATAATTAAATTTTAATTAAATATGTGGTTAAAAGTAAACAAATCTATCATTTCTTAATTAAATCTGTCAAATTTAGTAAATTTGTGGTCAAAGAATAAAAAATCAGTCAAAACTCAATAAAATATGTCAAAACAAGTAAATTAGTGGCCAAATAAAAAATATTTATCAAATCCTATATACTTTATTCAAATTAAGTAAATTTATGGTCAAAGTAATTAAATTTAACGACTGCTAATTAAATTGTTGAAAATCTAATAAATTTGTGGGAAAACATGATAAATTAGTTATAAAAAATTTGTTGAAATCTTATTAAATCTATAAAGTTTGAAATAAATATATCATGAAATAAAAATAAATTTAAATAAGTATAAATTTAAGTTTTTGGGAGAAACTGTTAATATTCCAAAAATTTAATAATGACATTTTTTGTAGTTAGTTTTTTTGTTAACAAGGAACTAAGAGTAAATTGGGTATGAAAAACAAACTATTAATTAATATAATATATATTTTGTAACTATTGTTTTGGTTGAAGAGAAATAAGGGTTAAAGTAACTTTTTCCTTTTAATTTTTACCAATATTTTATATTTATATAAAACTAAATTAAGTTTTAACTAGCGCTTTAAAAGGGCGGAATTGTTTTTTAATATAATTCAGTTAGAAATTAATATAAAGACATTAATTATTATTTTGTATGTTCCAAATATTTTAGCATAATTAAATTAATGTTGTTATAATTATCTTGTGTATAATATTAAGATTGTTTTGTTAATTACATCAGAAATTGCGATATGTTTTTATTTTAGTTTGTGAAATTGTAAAATCAAGAAAATAATTGAGTATTTTATATAGTGTTTTGAAAATTGAATTGGTCCAAGTGTGAATTACTTAGTTAACCGCCCCGAAGTTGAGTTAAAAGACAAATTTAAATAAAACCCTCAAAACATGTTAAAACTGATTAAACCGATGACACCCTTCAACCATAAAACCCAACATTAACCAACTACTAAACATAATTTGAGTGATACATAATTACAATCCAATAATTAAAATCCAATAAAACTAAAAGATCTTTGCATAAATAAAATAATAGAATTCATTAATTAGTCTAATAAGTTGACAAATGACATTACTTAAGAGAATTATATGAACTTAGATAATTCTTAAATTTAATTTATGAATGATTTATCAACCTCTTCCCACTAATATATTTTTTGTTACTGCAAACCAAAAATATATATATACCAGAGCAGTGTGAATTAAAATTAACTTAAAACTTAGTGTCAATAATTAACTTCCCATAAACTGGATTCTCTTGATAGTAGTAAAAATGATAAACTGAATAATTAAAAGTATGTAACCGTCAACTTCTTCATCTACATGTTTAGAGACAAGACAAAAATCTTCAATCTCGACCCAAGTTCCTTCCATTAGATGAGATTCGTACCAAAAAATGAAGAAACCCACTATTTAAAACAAAATACATGAACTATTCATCATCATTTAAAAGTCTGCACAAATTACAAATAACTCATTTAATTATTAGATACATTATTTTTGCTATTAATTTTGACTTGGAAAACTGAGATACACCCTAGACAGCTAAGGGTTGCTATGATTTATTAAGATATATCAATTTTAATATATAGGGAAATTAGCGGAGGCAAAACTTCATTAGAAGTTTCTACGGAAATATGATTAATAAAACTTCCATTTTAAGGTAAATTTAAAAGACTTTCAAAATAGTTATAAAAATAATATATGTTAACCAAATACACGATATTTGTAGGATGATTTTCATTAGCTATAATGTGGCCGAGAATATGAGTCAGAAGTTTTCCCATTTTAAGTGTAGTTTACAGAAGAAACAGTATAAGTTTAAACTAGACTTTGACCCGTGCTTAAAAAGCGCAGGTTTTAATATTGATCTTTTTATCAACTTAATATCGAACTTTGATTTAC
>CAJHQP010005765.1:0-43263 GCA_905132765.1 Moricandia arvensis | reverse complement strand
AGCCGATAAACTTCCCTTCGTTTCTGTCGACACAGTTACGCAAATTAGATGCGTAACCGTCTGGAAATTCCATATCTTTTGAAATCCAATCAAAGAACGTAACTTTGGCTGCCGCATCAAGCCGGTATATGGGAAAAGGAGCCCTACCATTCTCATCAACATGAAATTCTGAACGAGCACATATATCAACTAAATCCAGCCTCGACTTCAAATTATCCTTCGTTTTACCTTGAACGTTAAGGATCGTGTTCATGAGATTGTCAAAAAAGTTCTTCTCAATATGCATAACATCTAAACAGTGCCGTAACAAATGAGTTTTCCAATAAGGCAAATCCCAGAAGATACTCTTCTTATGCCAATTATGATGTTCCCCTACACCATAAATCGGTTCATGTCCATTTCCACCCACGTCTGGCGTTCTATCTGCACCAAAATTTCTTAGTTGTTCCTTCAATTTGATGCCACTTACTTCTTCAGGTGGACTGTCAAACACCCTCTTGTTCTTCGTAAACAAATTCCTACTCCTACGATATGGATGATCGGGTGGTAGGAATCTCCTGTGACAGTCAAACCAACACGTTTTCCTTCCGTGTTTTAGTTGGAAAGCATCAGTGTTATCTTGACAATATGGACATGATAGCCTTCCATGCGTTGTCCATCCAGATAACATACCATATGCTGGAAAATCACTTATTGTCCACATAAGTACTGCCCGCATTTGAAAATTTTCTTTACACGAAACATCGTATGTTTCAGCACCTTGAGCCCATAGTTGTTGCAACTCATATATTAGTGGCTGAAGAAACACATCAAGTGATCTCTTAGGATGCTCTGGCCCGGGAACGAGAATGGAGAGAAACAAAAACTCTCGACGCAAGGACAAGTTTGGCGGTAAGTTGTATGGTGTAAGAATGACTGACCATAGAGAATACTGTTTCCCATGCTTCCCAAATAGGCTGAAACCATCCGTACATAATCCAAGGTAGACATTTCTTCTCTCATACGCAAATTCTGGATAAGTTGATTGGAAATGCTTCCAAGCTTTTGCATTTGACGGATGTCTAATCTCACCATCTGTTGAATGCTCCGCATGCCATCTCATTGGTTGCGATGTGCGTTCAGATTGATACAACCTCTGCAACCTTTCAGTCAAAGGCAAATACCACATCCTTTTATATGGCACTGGAACTCTTCCACTGGTATCTTTATAACGAGCCTTCCCACAAAATTTGCATGTAACCCGCTGCTCATCCGCCCTCCAATAAATCATGCAGTTATCCATGCATACATCTATTACCTGATAAGATAAACCAAGACCAGCTACCAGTTTCTAAACCTCGTAGTATGAACCAGGGGCTACGTTATCCTCGGGTAGAATACCTTTTACAAAATCAGCAATCGCATCCACACAGTCTTCAACCAAATTATAATATGTTTTAATGCCCATCAGTCTTGTTGCAGATGATAAAGCTGAATGACCATCTCTACAGCCTTCGTACAAAGGTTGCTTTCCAGCATCCAACATATCATAAAATCTCCTAGCTTCTGCATTAGGTAAATCTTCCCCTCTAAAATGATCATTTACCATCTGCTCAGTACCTATACCATAATCTACACCCGTTCTAATTTGTTCTTCTAACCTATCCGCAGTCTGAGATTCGCTAGTATTACCATATTCATAATCAGTTTCCCCATGATGATACCAAATTTTATAACTTCGTGTAAACCCTCTCAAATATAAATGAGTCCAAACATCTAACTCTTTTATAACCTTTTTATTTTTACAAGTAGAGCAAGGACATCTTAACATACCCGTTTTTGCTTCCGGTAGTTGTTGAACTTTCGCCATGAATTCGCTTAGACCTCTTTGGTACTCTTCCTTAAGCAATCTCGTGTTAGGATCCAAATGAGGTCGATCGATCCAAGAACGATAATAGTTAGAAGAAGACATGAATTTTTCAATCAAATTTGTGTGTGAATATAGTATGTGAGAGGATGAAGATATGGAGTGAATGAAAAGGATGAGGGGTGGTAGTATTTATAGATGAAATCTGCCGATAATTCCGAGGAATTTCCGAGGAAATTCCGACGACAACGGCTAGTTCCTCGGAATTTCCTCGGAATTTAGTCAAATCCCCAACGGCTATCTAACGGCTATAGTATATCCTCGGATTTTCGTCGTTTTTTTCCGAGGAACGAAGGTTCCTCGGAATAACCTCAGAAATTTCCGACGGATTTGCTCGTCCTCGGAATTTCGTCGGTTTTTTCCGAGGAAATTCCGAGGAACCGCGGAATTTTTGGGTCCTTGGAATTCCCTCAGAATTTCCTTTGAATATTCCGAGGAACTCATTTTCCCTCGGAATGTCCCTCAGTATATTGATGTTTTCTTGTAGTGATATATTTATATAATAACGAGATGAATAGATCAGACAAAAGATGTTCTCCTAACAATTTTATTAAATACAATTTGCAACACATAACATTAACCAAAAAGAAAGATTGCATCGGTAATGTAACGAATCAAATGAAATTGGTACAAAGAAACGAAAGAACATTTTGAAGGGGGAAATTTTTCAAATAATAAATGGATCAACGTGACGTCAGATATAATGCATGCAAGCTCATCATCAGTATTTGGGAGTGGTGGGAGCAGACTTGGGACCGGTGAAGTAGAAAGGTCCGACGCTAAAGATCTTCAAGTTCTTGTCAGAGTGGTAACGGTATCCGTACATCGACAATGGAACTCCGGTGAGAC
Source organism: Moricandia arvensis (assembly GCA_905132765.1). Classification (NCBI taxonomy): domain Eukaryota; kingdom Viridiplantae; phylum Streptophyta; class Magnoliopsida; order Brassicales; family Brassicaceae; genus Moricandia; species Moricandia arvensis. Next base: position 40,508 of record CAJHQP010005765.1, on the reverse strand, counting down.
CCTTGTTGACATTGGTCGGGTTCTTGCAAGTCTCAACAGGAGATATGTAGAGCTTGACACGACAATGAAGTAGGTTCTTGATGATGTCGGTCAACGACACGTGGAAGTATCCCTTAGAGTCAGTTGGATCGCTGTAGATGACAACATCCTTCTTCCCGTATGATCCTGGCTCGGAGCATACGATCTTTGCCTTGGCTCCTACATGAATTTAATTAACCAAGTTTTCTGATTAGTAGTTTTGTGGTAATCATAATATTTAGCTACGGAAGGTTAAGTATGTATGTATACCTTGAATTGGGTAGGTTTCATAACCGTTTTTGCAAAGAATGATGCCATCAACAGCTTTAAGAATCTCTGGGACGTATGGCTTAGTGGGTGGAGTGTATGTTGGTTTTGGAACATATGGCTTGGTGGGTGGAGAGTAGGTTGGCTTTGGGACATATGGTTTGGTGGGTGGAGAGTATGTTGGCTTTGGAACATATGGTTTGGTGGGTGGAGAGTAAGTTGGCTTTGGGACATATGGCTTGGTGGGAGGAGTGTATGTTGGTTTGGGGACATATGGCTTGGTGGGTGGAGAGTAGGTTGGTTTTGGGACATATGAAGGAGGAGAATAGCTAGGAGACTTTTTGTAGACCGGGGGAGAGAGAGTTGGCTTGTAAACCGGTGGAAGAGTTGGTTTGGTGTAGACCGGAGTGGGAAGGATTGGCTTGTAAACTGGTGGGAGTGTAGGCTTGTGGGTGTATCCCGGTGATTGGTGAACCGGAGGGGGTGAAGGGGAGTAGTAAGCAGTGGCTATTGTGGCCAAAGAAAAAAGAAGGCAAATGGCCAAGGAGGTGCTTTTTATCGCCATTGCTGAGAGCGTGACCTGTCTTTTTCCTTACGCTAGTTACTTTTGTTTGTTTCTAAGTGGGATGAGGAAAATGATTTCATCAAAAGGGGTTTTATAATAGAATGTAACGAGTAATGAAAATTTTAAAAATGTTATCATCAAAAGTGAATAATCTCAAATCGAGATTCGGGATTCATATACGTGTGATGCACGATCATATACATGCTCCCCATTCACAACCATAATACACACGGTCGTCCACCAAAGAGGTATACGAGCACAACACTGGAAAGACATTAATTAGCTACTAGGTGGACATTAATATTTTTTTTATCTGATACGGTATTTCACAAAATTTGGTTTTGGATTTTGGGTAAGATAAACGTGTTTGCCATATATGATAACTTCGAGCACTAGCATGGGTTACAGCTCAGTCATATATGATAATGATGTATAATTATGTTGTAAATAATTTTTATGATTTTTTTTATAAAAATTATTTAACTAGATTGCGTTAAGTTTTTTAATACTCATTTTTTTTTGCTATCCAATTTAATACTTAAACTAATTATTTTGTTCATTGTAATACACTTAATGTTGAAACTGTGCTCATTTTAATATCCAAACTTTGCTAATTTTAATCAAAAATATTACTACTTCCGTTTCGATTTAGATGTCATGGTAGCGTAAAATTTTCGTTTTAAAATAAGTGTCGTTTTGTGATTTCAATGCAAAATTTATTAATTTTATATGCTTATTTTTTGTTGGTTGAAATGTGGTTAGGTTTATAGGTAATGATATTTTTATTTTGGAAATATGTAAAATTAAACATTTTATTAATCTGTGTAAAAATCTAGAACGACAAGTAAAATGAAACGGAGGTAGTAATAAGTTTCAAACAAAACTTAAGAAAAAACTAAAATTCAAAATTAAATCTTAAATTTTTTGAAAAATTCTTTTAACTTTAAGAATAAAATTAACTGAACTTTGGATATATTTTAAAATTTAGAAAAATAATTTTGAATAATATAAAAATAGTTTTAAACTTTAGAAAATAAACTAAATTTGAAATTAAGGCTAAAACTAGTATTAGAAAAAATTTAAGATTATCCAAATTTAGTATTTTATTCTTAAAAGTCAAAATAAAATTTGAAAATTTGAAAATATGTTTTTAAATTTTAGAAATTTCTAGATTTTGTATTCATTACCCCCATTAGACTATCAAATCCTGCCAGAGTACTCTACCATCCGTTTCCTGAGAAATTATTCCGATCTTTCCATGAGCCATCTGCGAAACATCATCTTCCTGGTATAGATGGTAGAACCGCTTCCCCCTAAGTTAACTTGTGTCCTTTGAGGAATTGTATTTTGTGCCTCAAACCAAAGTTTTGATTCTGTCTCCACCAATTTTAAAGTGTTCCTTTGATCCACATCCAAATTAGTAAAGACTTTTACTATTTCTTCATTTCCAAATGTACCATAAAATCTACGCATAATGACGATTTTCCATCGGTGGGAGCACTCTCCAATAAATATGGTCCATATTTGTAAATAAAAACAAATTTGGGAAAATATCTGAATTCGTCGGGATCTGAGAAAGTGCCCAGACTTGTACCGCATGCGAGCATTCGAAGAAAACGTGATTTATTGTTTCTTTAAGTGTTCCACATCTGGCACAAAGTGTGTCACCTTGAAGACCTCGTGCCTTTAAAATTTTCTTAACCGCAATAATCATGATACCAATTTCCAGAGAAAGTATTTCATTTTGGGTGGGCACCGTACCTTCAAAAAAAGCCTTAAGAGAAGAGACTGAGAGACCATACTCTGGAAAAAGTTTTTCTTTATCTGGATAAACGCGTTCAACCTAATAGCCAGATTTAACCGTGTATTTCCCATTATTACTAAAATGCCATCCATCGTGGTCCATTATCTGTCTACGACTCAATGGAATGCTTTCGATAATCTTCGCATCCTGGAGATCCACCAAAGATCAAATAACCTGAAGATTCCATGTTCTCGAATTCATATTGATGAAGGAATCCACTATGAGATCCAGGTAGAGATAATTATTTTTATTTGCTGGTCTCTTGTGAGTGGATGGGAGCTAGGGATCATTCCAAATAGAAATGGACGACCCTGATCCCATCCTTTTTATTAGTCCTTTGCTAACCAGAGATCTAAAAGAAACAATACTATGCCAGCCAGATGACGGCGAGTATGAACGAATCGGCTCCAGGGGTGATGCATTATTGAAGTACATTTCTTTGAAGACATGGGAAAATAAAGTATCCGATTTCTCAATTAGCCTCCAAAATTGCTTACCCAACATAGCCGTATTAAAATCTATTAGGTCCTTAAAACCTAAACCTCCTTCATTCTTGGGGAGACGTAATTTATCACATGATTTCCAATGCATCCTTTTAGTACTGCTAGCTGGACTCCACCAAATTTGTGCTACTACACTCGTCAATTTATTTGTTACCGTTTTTGGAAGTCTAAAACATGACATCACATGATTAGGAGGGGTTGTCACCACCGAATTTATGATCACTTCCTTTCCCCATTTGGAAAAGAATTTGAAATTCCATCCATTAACCCTGTTATTTAACCGATCTTGGATAGAACTGAAAACTGGTGTCTTCGATCCCCCAAACTTTCAGGCATTCCAAAATAAGATCCATCCCACCTATGTTCTGAATTCCAGTATATGTCGAAGCTCTTCACTAGTGGAATCCTCAAATTTGTTTCCAAATTATATCGAAGATTTTTAGAAATTAATCTTGAGGCTTGACACCCTTGCATAATCTTTTAAAATTCTAAAAATTGTCTGGCATTCCTATTTTGTGCTCGTCAAAAGAAAAGACTATCATCTGCACAGAACAAATGAGAAACCGACGGACAAGCTTTAGACACCTTCATTCCCGTCAATTGTTTATTCCTCCCAGCCTTATGGATATTTACAGTCAACACTTCCGTGCACGCAATGAATAAATAAGGGGACAAGGGGTCTCCCTCTCTCGATCCTCTATGCAGAACTATGTGCCCTTTTGGTTGTCCATTTAATAGTACCTTGTATTGTACTCAAGATATACATTCCATCATTATTTGGATCCGGTGAGGATCAAAACCCTTCTTGTGAAGTAAAGCATGAATAAACATTCATTCCACTCTATGATAAGCTTTACTCATATCTGGCTTTATAGCCATATACTTGTTCTGGCAAGCTTTATTTGATCTCAGTCCATGAAACATCTCCTGAGCAATAAAGATATTATCTAAAATCAATCTTCAGCCGACTGAGTTTTGAAGTCAGTGAAGGAAGACAAGCCTTCAACCTCTAACATAATACCTTTGATATAATTTTATGTCTTACAATACATAGGCTTATAGGCCTAAGTTCTGTCATCCTAGTAGGCCTATCTGTTTTAGGTATCAAACATATGTTTGTAGTATTTAACCTTGTATTCATTTTCCTGATGTCAAGAAATTATAAACCATGTCCAGAATATCCTTTTAATAAAATGCCAAGAATGTTGAAAGAGAAGAGTTATCATTCCATCTGGTCCACGTGTTTTCTCTGGATGCATCATAAATAAAGCTTGTCTGACTTCATTTTCTGTTGCCAATCTTATAAACCTTTAATTCATTTTATAAGTGATAGTGGGTGTAATCTCTCCCAAAAATTCCTCAAACTCTGTAGGTGAAGTAGTGGTGAATAGATCCTCAAAATAATCTACAACCACCTTTTCTACACATTTTTCCTCTGTTATCCAGTTTCACGCCTCATCATACAGACCAACATTCCTATTACGAGCTCTCCTCTGCTTTGTTAACGCAAGAACTTAGTATCTAAATCCCTAGTAATATTCCACATATTTCGACTCTTTTGCTGCCAATACTCTTGCTCATCCTTATGCACCTCCTGAAGCTTTTTGGATACCTCCAAAATATCTTCCTGAAATCTGTTGTTAGCCATTTGTACTTCCTCCAACGCTTTTTGAAGCTCGTTAATTTTCTCTTTTCCATAGGGTGGGTTATTTCTACGCCAGGTAGCTATCTCATGCCTACAACTCCTGATTTCCGCACTACATCCCCTGATTTTTCTCCAGTTGAGTCCCCCACCCTCTGCATATGGATTCAATTAATCCATCCTGTCCAATCCACCTATTATCAAACTTAAATTGTCCTCTATTTCTGGGACTAATATCCGCCAAATGGGCTACTACGGGCCGATGGTCGGAGTTTTTCATCTCTAAATACTCAATATAAGATCATGGGAATAAAGAATGCCATTCCTCGTTCGTTAAAGTCCTATCCAACCGACAATGAATCATTTCTTTTCCTATTCTCCCTTGCCAAGAAATTTTCCCGAGCTGGAAATTCCAATAACCCATTGTTACGAATCATATTATGCAACAGTAAAAACGATCCTGCATTTCTTAAGGGGCCACCGTCTTTGTCGTGTTTCCAGTAATCTCATTTAAATCACCAATAATATATCAGGGTTCTGATCGAGCCAAACCATACCTTGTTAGACGTTCTCAAACTTGGTCTTTTAATTTTTGAACTTGGTCTCCATACACAAATGTCATAAAAACTGACTTTCCAAGGACTACCTCTTCCACATCTATCATCCTATTACTTGAATATAAAATACTCATCTGGTATTCATTATTATAGTAAAGTGCTAGTCCTTCATTCAATCCGTTCGGATCCACTGTAACCAGCCTCTCATAACCGAAATGTAATTGAAAACTCTGCACAATAGCAAAATCTTGCTTTGTTTCCGATAGAAATAGAAAATCTGATATATGAAATTTTTTACAATAAATATTTAACTACATTGCGTTAAGTTTTTTAATACTCAAATTTTCTTGCTATCCAATTTAATACTCAAACTAATTATTTTGTTCATTGTAAACATTTATCTTCTCTTGCGAACAATAGATAAACCGTCAAAGTATCCTTGGGCTCAATTTCATCTAAAATTGTAAGTGGGCTTTTAGTCACATTTAGACCATTTCGAGCCGTTCTTTGACTTAAACGTTTTTACGATTTCTTCGAAAGAACACCTTTGGTACAACATCGGTTTTATAAATAGTTAAAATTACTCCTATAGTCGAGGAAACTTTGGTGTTAAGTCAATCATTGCCGTTTATATGATCAATTTGAATTTATACGAGAAAACAAGTCTTTATGGTTTTATCGTAAAGTTCAAACGGTAACTCCAATCGAGACAAAACAAGAGATAATGTGGTCAAGGTTCAAAGGAGAGACTGGTCGGGACCGAGACGGGTGATGCTAATCCAACTCGCCTGATGGCGAGTTGGACGTGGTCAATCCAACTCGCCATCAGGCGAGTTGGACGAGCTAACCCAACTCGCCTTATGGCAAGTTGGATGGAGACTATCCAACTTGCCACCAGGCGAATTGGATGAGCAATTTCAACTCGCCTGATGGTGAGTTATATGAGAGAAATCCAACAGCCATCAGGTGATTTGGGCGAGCTGCTCCAACTCGCCTGATGGCGAGTTGGACTTGGTCCATTCAACTTGTTGTGAGGTGGGTTGGACGCGTCTGGTTTGATCGTTTCTTTGCTCGAGGGTCTTTCCTGATAACTTGTCTTATAATCCTTTTATGAATTTATACAAAGTTTTACTTTCCCGCACTCTTTTTTTTCTTTTTAAGAAAACAAATGTTTTGGATATTTCAGACTTTGATTCTGTCGTAACCGATTTTGACCCCAACAGTGAACCCCCCGAACTCTTTAAAATCGTGACGTTCTTGCGAGCGGTTAGGCAAGTTAGGCGAGTTAGGCGACATTAGTGGCTGAAATTCTGAAGATGAATAGTAAATTTTTCTTGCCTATAAGTATGTGGAGTAAGTTTTCAAATTCTCTATTTTCTTAATTCCACAAGAACTTCTCTTAAGGTTGAAAAATCTTTCTCTCCATTTCTTTCTTTTGTTGTTCTTGATCATGTCTTCAGGCCAGAGAGCTTCAGACAATGTGTTGCCTTCTTGCTTCGATCCGAGAGTCTTCATACCCAGGATGGTGAAGTTGTTGCGATGGTTGAATTTGTGCACAATCCTTTGATTCTGAAGAAGCCACTGCATATTGGCTGGCTACGTGCGATTTAAAGGCTCCTCCGCATGAGTCTTGGTTTCCTCCCCCGTCACGTAGTAAAAGAATCCCTGGCTGTCCGAGCCATAGTTTTTCTTCGCACCTCAACACCATCTGATATTTCTGCCATGTCTCGACTCGGTGGAGTTTCAACATCTTATTGGGATAATTGTTCAAACCTTGGATCAGTTCGGATTTTCGATAAGCCAGATTACTCTTACTAGCTTGCAACATCTTATTGGGATCTTGGTTCTGAGTTACGAGCGTGGCATGACTCTTGACGCTGATTATTTTGAGGCTTTGTTGAAGCCAGTGGGTTCTTCAAAATTTATCATGTGTCGTTTGAGCCCGAGGAATGATATGGCGATAATTAGCTGATCCAACTCGCCATCAGGTGAGTTGGACAAGCAATCTCAACACGCCTGATGGCGAGTTAGTCTTGGTCCATTCAACTCGCCGTCAGGTGGGTTGGACGCGGCTGGCTCGATCATTTTGTTGCTCGAGGGTCTTTCCCGATAACTTGTCGTATAATTCCTTTTTGAATTTATTCGAAGTTCTAGTTTTAGTTTCCCACACCTTTTTGAGAAAACAAATACTTCCGGAACTTTCAGACATTGATTCAGTCGTAACCAATTTTGACCCCAACAGTTGTGATGGTCCACGACAGTTACCATGTAACCACTTTTCTATATAGCCACTCTTTTATGTAGCCACCATTTACATGTATATAGTATAGTTAATATTAGCTAACTACAAATACTATAAACATATAAAGAAATATATAGAAAGATATTTATACGAACAATAAAGTAAGGAAAGGGGTAATAATTAGATCACAATATCGTCTTTAATACTAGAATTCATTGTTGGGGTCAAAATCGGTTACGACGGAATAAACGTCAGAAACTTACCGAGAAATGTTCTCTTTGTAAAAAGAGATATAATATCTTGAAAAAGGGGAAGCGGAAAATCGAAGTCAAGTTTTGGCTAACCTCGGAATAAGAGTCTGCGCGATAAGCCATCGAAAAAAGTTTGTCCTAGACCTCGGGTCGACGTGTCCCCGAGCATCAACACAACGAAACGACCGAAGAACTCGATTGTCCAACTCACCAAATGGAGATGTTGGCCGAGCAAGACGTCCAACTCTTCTAATGGATGAGTTGGACCACAAAAGCCGACCAACTCACCCATTCGGCGAGTTGGGCAGCGGGGGCCAACCAATTCGCCCATTCGGCGAGTTGGATCGAACAAGACAACCAACTCGTCAAAATGGCAAGTTAGATCGAACAAGACAACCAAATTTCCTATTCGGCGAGTTGGATCGAGCAAGACGCCCAACTCGCCTGATCGGCGAGTTGGGTCGCACAAGCAATCCAACTCGTCCGTTTGGTTAGTTGGATCAATCAATCAAATTTTTTCCCATCCTTGTAACTCCCACCATCAAAAACGGATCGAGCTGATCTTTGTTTCGTCTCGATCAAGATTGATGTTGGGACTTTACCGTAAGAACTCGTTCCCTCGTATAAAGTTTGGATCGATCGTGTAAAACGACAATGGTTGACTAAACACCTAAAGTTGTCTGCACTAAACGAAAAATCCTAACTCTTGTCGGGGATGCAATCATTTTGACAATGTTGAAAACACTCCAGCGACGAATGTCACTGCGGTCAATGCTGACGCAAACAACACAACGTTTGGGGAGGTGAAAAAGATGTTCACGACTTTCGAAAAGAAGTTGACAGAACAATATAAGGTCATGAATTCTCTCGCTAAACATGTCAAAACCATAACCGCGAAGAACATGGCCATTTTTCCACGTGGAAAAACCGGAATCCGCGGAAGAAGACTCGACTTCGCAGCACCTTTAGACCAGTCTGGCAATGCGCATGGCAAACTGCCTGGACAAATCTCGACGAAGTGACCCCCGCGCCAACACCAAAGAACCTGGGAGATCTTCCTATTATCGAAGAAGATAAAGAAGGAGGAGAAGTCGAATCGCACCGACGTGGAGTCTAGCAGCCAGACCGAACCTACGAACAAAGACGCAAACATACATCCACGCCGCACAAGAAGCCGAGCGGCTCGGGACGAATCCCAGTTTGACAACCCTATGACTGAAGAAGGAGCTATTTCGGAGACGAACAAGAGGAACTGACTGAGGAGCAAACTCAGAACCCTCGCGGCAAACGCCGACAAAGCCAGAAATCTGCTAGCAAGAACTCAAAAATTTGCGATCTCCACGATGATCTCATGAAAACGGTGGCTGAAGTTAGAGCGGTGAAGTCCAAAATCTATAACGCTACTAGCACCGCACCGGAGATCGATCTGCTGCTCGAGGATACTCGTTAAACACCTTTCACTACTCGCATCACTGAAACTAGTGTTTCAGATCCTGGAAAGATCAAAGTGATGCCATACGACGGTACTACCGATCCCAAGGCACACCTACAGGTTTTTCAGGTCGCGATGGAAAGAGCCAGGCTCAGAGAAAATGAAAGAGACGCCGGCGAATGCTGCCTCTTTGTGGAAAACCTCCGAGAAGCAGCACTAGGATGGTTCTCGCGCCTTAGGCGAAATTCCATCGGAAGTTTCCGCCAGATTGACTCAGAGTTCCTCAAGAAATACTCGATGTTCATAGATCGAGAAACCTCCTACGTGGACCTCTGGAGTTATCCTAGGGAGAGGATGAGACTCTCCGCGACTTCATAAAATGGTTCAAAACCGTCATGGCTAGAGTCAGAGGGATAAGAGACAAAGTCGCAATAGACGCACTTCAAAAAACTTGCTGGTACAAATCGAAGTTCAGGAAGTGGATAACTTTGGAGAAGCCGCGTATGATCTAGGACGCGCTTCACAAAGCCACAGATTACATCATCATCGAGAAAGACACGAAGGTCTTGTCTCAAAAGTGGAAGCCGACGAAGAATTCATCAAAGGATCCAGGGTCATATCACACTGAAAGAAGAAAAACCCTCGCAATGACAAAAGCGTCGATCGCGGAGACGAAGAAACATAAGGAGAGAATAACTTCACTATTAACTCCGAATAAGAGAAAGGCCGGACGATGGGTAACACGTGGACAGAAAATCCAAATTACAACGAAAACGCCTTCTGTGACTTTCACCAAGGCCGCATACACTAAACCGATAACTGCAAAGTTCTCGGTTCTCGGTTGACCACAAAGATGCTCTCTGGAGAACTCTCTGGAATCTCCAGCGTCAAAGAACTCATCCGCAACACGGACCGTCCCCCAAAAAACAATAAGGCTCCTCAAACGGAGAAATCTTCCCAAGGGAACCAATAGGGAGAAAAGCGACGGAAGAAGGCAGGATAAGAAAGGCAACGACAACAACTGTCGCAGGGTAAACATGATCATTGGCGGGTCGCAATATTGCAGCGATATCATCTCGGCCATCAAAGCGTATCAGCGCAAGGTCGAGACAAGCGCAAATTCGCCAATCTGGTCCACGCCCAATGACGCCCTGAGAGCAAGAATCACTTTCGATGAAGAAGAGGCCGGCGGGATCGATCAGCCACATTGCGATCCACTCGTGATCGATCTCGTAAATAGAGATCTTGAGGTTGCTAGGGTTCTCATCGGCCCGGGAAGCATGGTTAACATCATCTTTCGCGATACTCTCAAAAGGATGAACGTCGAGTTAGGCGAAGTCGTACCATCGAAAAAACCGCTGACCGGCTTCTCTGGCACAACGTCGATGACCCTCGGGTCAATCAAACTACCCGTTGCGGCAAAAGAAGTCACCAAGATCGTCGGTTTTGCGGTTGTCGACCACCCGACCATTTAAAATGTCATCTTGGCACGCCTTGGCTAAACGCCATGAAGGCAGTCCCGTCGGCATTAGATTCCCAACTCATAACGGGATCGCCGTGATTTGGGGCTGCTAGAAACAGTCGAGACATTGCTTCCTGACCGAGCACAAGCTAAGACAAATCACTGACACCGTTATGACAAAGATCAAACGCCCAAAGATAGCTCATGCACCAGCCGAAAATACTTCGGACAAAGACGACCCAGAGCCGTCAGCTCAAGCAACGGCCAGTGAACAACTAGTTCTAGTGTCTGACGCGTCAAACCCACCAGAGAAAACAAGCCCGACGGAAGACGTCAGCCCAACAACTAACACAGTCGACACAAACACGATGGCCGAGTAAAAAAAGCTCGCAAAACAACAAAACTACGAGATGGTTTGATCCTTTAAAGGGGTACATAGGCAGCTCGTCGAAAGACGAGTTCAGCTATCCCCCTCTTTAAAAGGGGGGGGGAGTGGGTACATTTACAAATATTCGTATATTCCCACATTCAAAATTTTTACGCTGTATTCAATATTTTAAAAACTTTTTCGACAATAAAGACTTCATTATAATTTCAAAAACTTTCTAGCATCTCGCAAAGAAACAATATGTTACACTTTCGGAAAACATCCATATACGAGTGAAACGATTATCACACCTACGCATAAATGAAAAGTCGCAAAAAATCATTCTACCTCAAAACGGATCAACTCCATGCTATCTTATCCAGTAAACATATCTCGGTCGAATCGTCAATCACGATTTCCGACAAAAGCACGAGACCCTGGTCCCATATGCTTACATTATTAGTAACACGATTTCCGACAAAAGCACAAAAGTCACTAATTATGAACTAATTGTCAAAATTATAGAAAGAGTAATAAAGTTTATTTTTTATATTTTAAAATATATAAAATAATGAATAATATTTTTAATAGTAATCATATAATAAAATTTTATGTTGTGCTAAAAAAAATTCATATTCTTTTATAAAAAATATATCCATATATAAAGTATTATAATAATTATTAATGTCTTATAATATCAATAAATGATTTATAAATCATTTATATTTTTAAAAAAGAAAAAAGTTATTTACTATTGCTTCCAAAATCTTTTTATCAGAATTTTAAAATTGTATATAAGAGCACATAAAAGAAAATCAAAATTATATATTAAACGAGAAGTTAATTAAGTGACTTTTGCTTCCATGTCAAGTATTAGTGAAGTCTTAAAAAATATTATAATTTTCTTGGTCAATGATTTCTAATTTTATTTTATTTTAGTTAGATCTAAAAAAAGAAAAGTAAAACTAGAAATAATTAATATCAATTGTCAAATAATCTAAACAATATTACAAATAATAATTTATGTCAACTAATTTTTATAATTATAGAAAGAGTAATAGTTGCTCAAGAAAAAGAGTAATAATGTTTAATTAATTCTCTTTATAATTATAAACTGTGTAATATGATTAATGCAATTATTTATATATAAATCACTGTAATTTCATATATTCATATATAAGTATATGTTAAGTATTAGTGTCTTATAAAATTCATATATTCATTATAAATCTTTCTACAAAGTTTTTTTTAATTATTTATTATAGCTTCTAAAATCATTTTATAAGAATTTTAAAATTATTTATAAGATCATATAAATCATTTATAGGAGAAAAATAGAAAATTGGGAAAAAAGATTGCGGTAGATTTTTTTATTATTAAAAAGAATGAAATATAATGTGATAATTACATATTTATATAAATGTGTGTTTATTGCAACCTACAGTGAAAAATATACGTTAATAGTTTAATATATAAGCTTTAAAGATTGGATATATTATAATCAACTGAACATGTGAGAGCTTTGGAATTATATTTTTTTTTGAATTTAATCAAATACACCATAGTATAGTAAAAAGGTAATGTGATAATTGAAAGGGGATTATAAGATGGGTATTTAGTTGATTGAATATATGGTTTTTGTTAATATTTAGGGAGATATAAAAATATTTTGAAAAAAATATGTAAAAAATAGGAAGACATTAGTAATGCATGTTAAATTGTGATGAAACGAAAGATTGTTAAGAGAGAAATAAGAAGAAGTTAAATATGATGCATAATATGTGTTCCAAAAATAATGTAATAATTATAAATATAAATATTCATCAGTTATTTGCATCAAATTTATAAGAACTTTGCAATTGAGAATTAATTTGCATTAAAATTAAATAAGATGACAGATAAGATAATGTGATGATTATGACGTCTTTTAAAATAGTTTTTAAGTACATTGATAATGATTTCGTTAATCATATGATCAAAATCAAGTAAATATATATTTTTAAAGATTTAAATTAATATAATTGAATTATCATTAAATCCATGCTTAAAAAACAGTATTGAGATTTTAGATTTTCAAAGTACTTAAAGTTAATATTTTTAATGTTTGTAATTATTTTGTTAAAAACAGTATAAGAACGTTTTCTCTCAAATTATACTAACGACCTAGTAAAGAGTAATTAACTAGACACAAGTCCACACAATATCCACAAAAGAAGGAAAACGTTCAATTTTGAGAGAAAACAAAAATTACAAATAATGAGGACACAATTTCTTATTAATATTAAATTTCGTATATATTTATATAATAACCAGATGAATAGATCAGACAAAAGATGTTCTCCTTACAATTTTAGTAAATACAATGTGCAACACATAACATTAACCAAAAAGAAAGATTGCATCGGTAATGTAACGAATCAAATGAAATTGGTACAAAGAAACGAAAGAACATTTTGAAGGGGGAAATTTTTCAAATAATAAATGGATCAACGTGACCTCACATATAATGCATGCAAGCTCATCATCAGTATTTGGGAGTGGTGGGAGCAGACTTGGGACCGGTGAAGTAGAAAGGTCCGACGCTAAAGATCTTCAAGTTCTTGTCAGAGTGGTAACGGTATCCGTACATCGACAATGGAACTCCGGTGAGACCCTTGTTGACATTGGTCGGGTTCTTGCAAGTCTCAACAGGAGATATGTAGAGCTTGACACGACAATGAAGCAGGTTCTTGATGATGTCGGTCAACGACACGTGGAAGTATCCCTTAGAGTCAGTTGGATCGCTGTAGATGACAACATCCTTTTTCCCGTATGATCCTTTGTCATGGTAGCGTAAAATTTCCGTTTCAAAATAAGTGTCGTTTTGTGATTTCATTGAAAAATTTATTTATTTTATATGCTGTTTTATTTTTTTATTTGTTGAAATGTGGTTAGGTTTATATGTAGTGATATTTTTATTTTGGAAATATGTAAAATTAAATGTTTTATTAATCTGTGTGTAAAAATCTAGAACGACAAGTAAAATGAAACGGAGGTAGTAATAAGTTTCAAACAAAACTTAAAAAAAAACTGAAACTCAAAATTAAATCTTATTTTTTCAGAAATTTCTTTTAACTTTAAGAATAAAACTAAATGAACTTTGGATATATTTTAAAAATTAGAAAAATCATTTTGAATAATATAAAAAATAGTTTTAAACTTTAGAAAATAAACTAAATTTGATATTAAGGCTAAAACTAGTATTAGAAAAAATTTAAGATTATTCAAATTTAGTATTTTATTCTTAAAAGTCAAAATAAAATTTGAAAATTTTTAAATATGTTTTTAAATTTTAGAAATTTCTAGATTTTGTATTACCCCCATTAGACTATCAAATCCTGCCAGAGTATTCTACCATCCGTTTCCTAAGAAATTATTCCGATTTTTCCATGAGCCATTTGCGAAACATCATCTTCCTTGTGTAGATGGTAGAACCGCTTCCCCCCTAAGTTGACTTGTGTCCTTTGAGGAATTGTATTTTGTGCCTCAAACCAAAGTTTCGATTCTGTCTCTGCCAATTTTAAATTGTTCCTTTGATCCACATCCAAATTGCTATTGACTTTACTATTTCTTCATTTCCAAATGTACCATAAAATCCATGCATAATGATGATTTTCCATCGGTGGGAGCACTCTTCAGTAAATATGGTCCATATTTGTAAATAGAAACAAAGTTGGGAAAATATCTAGATTCGTCGGGATCCGAAAAAGTCCCTAGACTTGTACCGCATGTGAGCATTAGAAGAAAACATGATTTATTGTTTCTTTAGGTATTCCACATCTGACACAAAGTGTGTCATCTTGAATACCTTGTGCCTTTAAAAAATTTCTTAACCGCAATACATCATGATACCAATTTCTAGAGAAAGTATTTCACTTTGGGTGGGCACCATACCTTTCAAAAAGCCTTAAGAGAAGAGACTGAGAGACCATACTCTGGAAAAGGTTTTTCTTTATCTGGATAAACGCGTTCAACTTGATAGCCAGATTTAACTGTGTATTTCCCATTATTACTAAAATGCCATCCATTGTGGTCCATTATCTGTCTACGACTCAATGGAATGCTTTCGATAATCTTCGCATCCCGGAAATCCACCAAAGATTAAATAACCTGAAGATTCCATGTTCTCAAACTCATATTGATGACGGAGTCCACTATGAGATCCAAGTAGAGCTAATTATTTTTATTTGTTGGTTTCTTGTGAGTGGATGGGAGCCAGGGATCATTCCAAATAGAAATGGAAAACCCTGATCCCACCCTTTTGATTAGTTCTTTGCTAACCAGAGATCTAAAACAAACAATACTATACCAGCCAAATGGCGGTGAGTATGAACGAATCGGCTCCACGGTGATGCATTATTGAAGTACCGTTCTTTGAAGACACGGGAAAATAAAGTATCCGGTTTCTCAATTAGCCTCCAAAATTGTTTACCCAACATAGCCGTATTAAAATCTATTAGGTCCTTAAAACCTAAACCTCCTTCATTCTTGGGAGACGTAATTTATCACATGATTTCCAGTGCATCATTTTATTACTGCTAGCTGGACTCCACCAAATTTGTGCTACTACAGTCGTCAATTTATTTGTTACCGTTTTTGGAAATCTAAAACATGACATCACATGATTAGGAGGGTTGTCACCACCGACTTTATGATCACTTCCTTTCTCCATTTGGAAAAGAATTTGAAAGTCCATACATTAACCCTGTTATTTAACCTATCTTGGATAAAACTGAAAACTTGTGTCTTCGATCCTCCCAAACTTTCAGGCATTCCTAAAAAAAATCCCATCCCACCTATGTTCTGAATTCCAGTATATGTCAAAGTTCTTCTCTAGTGGAATCCGCGAATTTGTGTCCAAATTGTTTCGAAGATTTTTAGAAATTAATCTGATGGCTTGACACCCTTGCATAATCCTTTAAAATTCTAAAGTCTGGCATTCCTCTTTTTGTGCTCGACAAAAGAAAAGACTATCATCTGCAAAGAACAAATGAAAAACCGAGGGACAAGCTCTAGGCACCTTCATTCCCGTCAATTGTTTATTCCTCCCAGCCTGATGGATATTTACAGTCAACACTTCCATGAACACAATAAATAAATAAGGGGACAAGGGGTCTCTCTCTCTTGATCCTCTATGCGGAACTATGTGCCCTTTTGGTTGTCCATTTAATAGTACCTTGTAATGTACTGAAGATATACATTCCATCATTATTTGGATCCGGTGAGGATCAAAATCCATCTTTTGAAGTAAAGCATGAATAAACATTCATTGTACTCTATCATAAGCTTTACTCATATGTTTTTATAGCTATATACTTGTTCTGACAAGCTTTATTTGATCTCAGTCCATGAACCATCTTCTGAGCAATGAGTATATTATCTAAAATCAATCTTACGTCGACTGAGTTTCTGAAGTCAGTGAAGGAAGACAAACTTTCAACTTCTAACATAATACCTTTGATATAATTTTATGTCCTACAGTACATAGGTTTATAGGCCTAAGTTCTGTCATCCTAGTAGGCCTATCTGTTTCAGGTATCAAACATATGTTTGTAGTATTTAACCTTGTATTCATTTTCCCTGATGTCAAGAAATTATAAACCATGTCCAAAATATTCTTTTTAATAAAATGCCAAGAATGTTGAAAGAGAAGAGTTATCATCCCATCTGGTCCACGTGTTTTCTCTGGATGCATCATAAATAAAACTTGTGTAACTTCATTTTCTGTTGCCAATCTGATCAACCTTTAATTCATTTTATAAGTGATAGTTGGTTTAATCTCTCCCAAAAAATCCTCAAACTCTGTAGGTGAAGTAGTGGTGAATAGATCCTCAAAATAATCTACAACCAACTTTTCTACAATTTTTCCTCTGTTATCCAGTTTCCCGCCTCATCATACAGACCAACATTCCTATTACGAGCTCTCCTCTGCTTTGTTAACGCAAGAACTTAGTATCTAAATCCCTAGAACTATTCCACATATTTCGACTCTTTTGCTGCCAATACTCTTCCTCATCCTTATGCACCTCCTGAAGCTTTTTGGACACTTCCAAAATATCTTCCTGAAATATGTTGTTAGCCATTTGTACTTCCTCCAACGCTTTTTGAAGCTCGTTAATTTTCTCTTTTCTATAGGATGGGTTATTTCTACGCCAGGTAGCTATCTCATGCCTACAACTCTTGATTTCCGCACTACATCCCCTGAATTTTCTCCAGTTGAGTCCCCACCCTCTGCATATGAATTCAATTAATCCATCCTCTCCAATCCACCTCTTATCAAACTTAAATTGTACTCTATTTCTGGGACTAATATCCGCCAAATGGTCTACTACGGGCCGATGGTCGGAGTTTTTCATCCCTAAATACTCAGTATAAGATCATGGAAATAAAGAATGTCATTCCTCATTCGTTAAAGTCCAATCCAACCGACAACAAATCATTTCTTTTCTTATTCTCCCTTGCCAAGAAATTTTCCCGGGCTGGAAATTCCAATAACCCATTGTTACGAATCATATTATGCAACAGTAAAAACGATCCTGCATTTCTGAAGGGGCCACCGTCTTTGTCGTGTTTTCCAGTAATCT
Source organism: Moricandia arvensis (assembly GCA_905132765.1). Lineage (NCBI taxonomy): Eukaryota > Viridiplantae > Streptophyta > Magnoliopsida > Brassicales > Brassicaceae > Moricandia > Moricandia arvensis. The sequence goes on along the minus strand of CAJHQP010005765.1, from coordinate 22,775 downwards.
CTTTTAAATCACCTAATAATAAACCAGGGTTTTGATCGAGCCAAACCATATCTTGTTAGGCGTTCCCAAACTTGGTCTCTTAATTTTTAAACTTGGTCTCCATACATAAATGTCATAAAACTGACTTTCCAAGGACTACCTCTTCCACATCTATCATCCTATTACTTGAATATAAAATACTCACCTGGTATTCATTATTATAGTAAAGGGCTAGCCCTCCGCTCAATCCGTTCGGATCCACTGTAACCAGCCTGTCATAACAGAAATGTAATTGAAAACTCTGCACAATAGCAAAATCTTACTTTGTTTCGGATAGAAATAGAAAATCTGATATATGAGTATGCCATATTTGCCTAAGATAACTTATTGTTCATTTGCTTCCCATGCCTCTGTAATTCCAACTAAGTATTTTCATTTTAAACAATTAATTAATGAGCTCCTTAGAGCTATATGTACGGGTATAAAGAAACCTAGAATCCCCTGCCCATCTGATTTTGATTGTTGTTCAATAATAACCAACATCACTTGAAATATTTTCTCGTTATCCCGTAAACACACTATCAATCCAATTATAAACCAACGGCTTACAAGGTGAAGTACATGCAAAGTACATGCACCCAACTATTACTTCACAATACATCTTTTGACCATATATACTCAACCACATGTTGAAAAGAGATAACATGTAAACCAGAAGAAAAACGTTCAGAAAATAAGGAAATTAAATATCCTTGATGCCATGAAGACCATAACAAATCCAACCAATTAAAATTAAACCAACCCTTTAAAATATATTCGTCTCCACATTCTCCATTATTACAACTAGGATCATCCTCTTTTGTGAATTTTAAAATTACACTTCAATGTCCCTAATATTCCATCCATGAGCTCTGATCTTGTACCCACAACGATAGTAAAATAAAATTTTCCTTACTCTAGTTTTCGTAAACTCCTTCTCACCATGAGAATAAGCACTTGCCCATATTAGATTTGATGAGATCGAATACAGTTTCATGTGTATTGACCACTTGTAAATCATTACCTACTTATCAAACAATCCAGTGCCATTAGTCTCATCCCTATGCTTATACTTGCATCCCAATATAACGATAAAATCACCTTCAATCCAAGGATAAAGATTAATACGAGCAATAAAAAAGCAGACCACGGTTTCTCTGCCCCTCAACAACTTATGATACCAACACCAGTAACCCAAAGAACAATTTTATTCCATATATATCTTAAATATTGATCTTACCATGAACCAAAGCAACAAAAAAACAGAGCCATAAAACGATAACATATAAGAGACAACCACATAAAATGCTTTGACAACTTAATAAAACAAAGAAAGCAAAGCCAGAAAAGACCATAGCATGCGCAAAAGACTTCTCAGTTGGTTTCATTGGATCCATAATTCATGTTTAGTGTTTTGGTATCCCTCGCTTGGGGTCTAATGTACCACATCCTCCAGTTTCTTGATGGTATCTGCTTGACGGGATTGTGGTTTGGCCAAAGTACGCTTACGAGGCGAGATTAAGGACTGGACCAAGCGGATTTTTGTAGACCTTCCTATGCTTACCAATGGTTTAAATAGGCTCTTGCGAGCTCCTTGTTTCTTTCCCTTATCCCCTTGTAACCTGTCTTCGCCTTCTGTGGCATTATCCATCTTATCCTCCTCTAAATTAGCCACTCCTCCAAGCTGATCCTCACTACTTTCCTCAAAATCTTCCGAAGACAGGTTCGAAAATTGATTCATAACTATCTTATTAAGCTCATTAAGACCAGACTACCCTTAGAATTGTCTACCTCCATTCCATCACCATGAACTAAATTGTTACATTCTTCACTAACCTCCTGAATCAAACCTACACTAAGTTCTCCATCTAAAGAGACTAAAGGTACCTGTTGTGGGTCAGCTTGAGTGTTGAGCAACTCAAGTTGAAAGGCCAGAGACGATAGATCATTCTCCTTCTTGTTTGCATCATATGCTCCTGAATCTCTCTCTCCTCTATGCCTTCCTCATTAGCCTAACCACGCAGACTCCTTCCTCTTCTCACTCCCTGATTTATCCTACTGCGATTTTCTGGGGGGTAATTCCTTGATGTCTCCCTTTTGGAACTCTGGTCTCGAGAGCCTTCTCCATCGATACTGTGGTTACCACTATAGTTATGAGCCCTTTTGCCATCCCTCTCATCGACCTTTATCCACTTAGAGTATGGTTCGTCAAACACCTTACCCTTTCCCTTACCCAAGTACTCCCTTTGTTCCTTCTCCTTATTCTGATAAATTCCATTTATCACCACACCTTTGTAGCTTCTTTCTCTGTCTTCATGCCGCCCACCAACCTCTTCCCTTGTTTCCTTGATCTTTTCAGGACTTTTAGGATTCAAAGGGAACTTTTCAATAGCATGACAAAGACTATAACATGATGTACAGTAACCGAACAGCTTCTCATACCTCAACGAGACCAGAGCCTCCTCGCCCTCGTGAAATTCTCCACCCTTAAAATCAATGGTGGTTTCAAATCAGAACTCTTTGAAGCCATCCACCACTACTTGAAATCAACCATAGTCCAGATCAACTTCCACCGTTTTGCCAATAGCATCACCAATGCTCTCAAAAGTTTGAGTAGCCCAAAATTCTAATGGAATTCCTAAAACTCGTATCCAAAAAGTGATCTCTGATGGAAAATTCAGAGTCTTCTTTGGCTATCATCGAGCAAGGGAGAGCATCCAATAATCAAAGTGATAAGGCTGAATCTTCAGTACATCTTAAATATTCTTTTCTCTCTCAAAATCAAACTGAAATTTGCCATGCCCCAAATAAGCACCACCAACTCGATCTTCCATTTTCCATATTTTTGGAAGTGTTCCCACCAGAGCCGCAATTTCTTGTTCTGCAGGTTTCATACCCCTCCCAATAAGGGTCCTGTAATAACTCTTGATAAGCTAAGAGTTATCAAAATGCGGGACTGTAATCTTCAACCGCTTCATGTTTCCTTCACCAATTTTTTCCTCTCACCAGACTTTCCAATAAGCATACTCTGCGCCATCTTAATCACTAAAAGTAAGGAAGCAGAAACTTTAAACGATTCGTATAAGAATATTAACAAGAACACGAGTGCAAAATCGATAGACCCCAAGCTCTTTTTAAAGACAGCTACACGTTTAAAATGTATACCATCAATAACATATTTCCAATGATTGATTCGGGTAATCCTTAAAAAATACTCAATCAAATCACCAAAATTCCATGAAATCCCTTTAAAAAATCCTGTCGCAAGACCATACTTTCCAAATACCCAAGCTAAAAGATATATCCTCGTTTCCATGAACCACCTCGAGGAGTAAGTAAATTTTTCGTTTTGAGGAAAACAGAAATCATACCTAAGATATACGGCCCTTTCGCCTTGAAGACGACGAGAGACCACCTCCAAATCAAATATCTTGATAGGATCTGTGACATTTCCTTTCCTAATCTTCCATTACTTGACTGATCTCTTCGTGAATCCGATCCAAATTTTCTTTCCAATCCCACCTTCCTCATCATTCGATGCTCTTCGAATCTTTTCCTATCCCATCTTCCAGAATCCCAGCCAGATATGGTTTCCAAGCCGATCCTCTCCAATCGATTCTCTATGATACATCATGATACCAATTTCCAGAGAAAGTATTTCACTTCGGGGTGGGCACCGTACCTTCCAAAAATGCCTTAAGAGAAGAGACTCAGAAACCATACTCTGGAAAAGGTTTTTCTTTATCTGGATAAACGCGTTCAACTTGATAGCCAGATTTAACTGTGTATTTCCCATTATTACTAAAATGCCATCCATTGTGGTCCATTATCTGTCTACGACTCAATGGAATGCTTTCGATAATCTTCGCATCCTGGAGATCCACCAAAGATCAAATAACCTGAAGATTCCATGTTCTCAAACTCATATTGATGAAGGAATCCACTATGAGATCCAAGTAGAGATAATTATTTTTATTTGCTGGTCTCTTGTGAGTGGATGAGAGCCAATGATCATTCCAAATAGAAATGGACGAACCTGATCCCACCCTTTTGATTAGTCCTTTGCTAACCAGAGATCTAGAAGAAACAATATTATGCCAGCCAGATGACGGCGAGTATGAACAAATCGGCTCTAGGGGTGATGCATTATTGAAGTACCGTCCTTTAAAGACTCGGGAAAATAAAGTATCCAGTTTCTCAATTAGCCTCCAAAATTGCTTACCCAACATAGTCGTATTAAAATATATCAGATCCTTAAAACCTACACCTCCTTCATTCATGGGGAGAAATAATTTATCACATGATTTCCTATGCATCCTTTTTGTACTGCCAGCTGGACTCCACCAAATTTGTGCTACTACACTCGTCATTTTATTTGTTACTGTTTTTTGAAGTCTAAAACATGACATCACATGATTAGGAGGGGTTGTCACCACCGAATTTATGATCACTTCCTTTCCCCATTTGGAAAAGAATTTGAAAGTTCCATCCATTAACCCTGTTATTTAACCGATCTTGGATAAAACTGAAAACTTGTGTCTTCGATCCCCCAAACTTTCAGGCATTCCTAAATAAGATCCCATCCCACCTATGTTCTGAATTCCAGTATATGTCGAAGTTCTTCACTAGTGGAATCCTCAAATTTGTGTCCAAATTATATCGAAGATTTTTAGAAATTAATCTGAGGCTTGACACCCTTGCATAATCCTTTAAAATTCTAAAAATTGTCTGGCATTCCTATTTTGTGCTCGACAAAAGAAAAGACTATCATCTGCAAAGAACAAATGAGAAACCGAGGGACAAGCTTTAGGCACCTTCATTCCCGTCAATTGTTTATTCCTCCCAGCCTTATGGATATTTACAGTCAACACTTTCGTGCACACAATGAATAAATAAAGGGACAAGGGGTCTCCCTCTCTCGGTCCTCTATGCGGAACTATGTGCCCTTTTGGTTGTCCATTTAATAGTACCTTGTATTGTACTCAAGATATACATTCCATCATTATTTGGATCCGGTGAGGATCAAAACCCATCTTGTGAAGTAAAGCATGAATAAACATTCATTCCACTCTATCATAAGCTTTACTCATATATGTTTTATAGCCATATACTTGTTCTGGCAAGCTTTATTTGATCTCAGTCCATGAAACATCTCCTGAGCAATGAGGATATTATCTAAAATCAATCTTCAGCCGACTGAGTTTCTGAAGTCAGTGAAGGAAGACAAGCCTTCAACCTCTAACATAATACCTTTGATATAATTTTATGTCCTACAATACATAGGCTTATAGGCCTAAGTTATGTCATCCTAGTAGGCCTATATGTTTTAGGTATTAAACATATGTTTGTAGAATTTAACCTTGTATTCATTTTCCCTGATGTCAAGAAATTATAAACCATGTCCAATATCCTTTTTAATAAAATGCCAAGAATGTTGAAAGAGTAGAGTTATCATCCCATCTGGTCCACGTGTTTTCTCTGGATGCATCATAAATAAAGCTTGTCTGACTTCATCTTCTGTTGCCAATCTGATCAACCTTTAATTCATTTTATAAGTAATAGTGGGTGTAATCTCTCCCAAAAAATCCTCAGACTCTGTAGGTGAAGTAGTGGTGAATAGATCGTCAAAATAATCTACAACCACCTTTTCTACACATTTTCCTCTGTTATCCAGTTTCTCGCCTCATCATACAGACCAACATTCCTATTACGAGCTCTCCTCTGCTTTGTTAACGCAAGAACTTAGTATCTAAATCCCTAGAAATATTTCACATATTTCGACTCTTTTGCTGCCAATAATCTTCCTCATCCTTATGCACCTCCTGAAGCTTTTTGGACACTTCCAAAATATCTTCCTGAAATATGTTGTTAGCCATTTGTACTTCCTCCAACGCTTTTTGAAGCTCGTTAATTTTCTCTTTTCTATAGGGTGGGTTATTTCTACGCCAGGTAGCTATCTCATGCCTACAACTCTTGATTTCCGCACTACATCCCCTGAATTTTCTCCAATTGAGTCACCCCACCCTCTGCATATGGATTCAATTAATCCATCTTGTCAAATCCACCTCTTATCAAACTTAAATTGTCCTCTATTTCTGGGACTAATATCCGCCCAATGGGCTACTACGGGCCGATGGTCGGAGTTTTTCATCCCTAAATACTCAATATAAGATCATGGGAATAAAGAATGTCATTCCTTGTTCGTTAATGTCCTATCCAACCGACAATGAATCATTTCTTTTCCTATTTCCCTTGCCAAGAAATTTTCCCGGGCTGGAAATTCCAATAACCCATTGTTACGAATCATATTATGCAACGGTAAAAACAATCATGCATTTCTTAAGGGGCCACCGTCTTTGTCGTGTTTCCAGTAATCTCATTTATATCACTAATAATAAACCAGGGTTCTCATCGAGCCAAACCATACCTTGTTAGGCGTTCCCAAACTTGGTCTCTTTATTTTTGAACTTGTTCTCCATACACAAATGTCATAAAAACTGACTTTCCAAGGACTACCTCTTCCACATCTATCATCCTATTACTTGAATATAAAATATTTTTCTGGTATTCATTATTATAGTAAAGTGCTAGTCATCCACTCAATCCGTTCGGATCCACTGTAACCAGCCTGTCATAACCGAAATATAATTGAAAACTCTGCACAATAGCAAAATCTTGCTTTGTTTCTGATAGAAATAGAAAATTTGATATATGAAAGTTTTTACAAAAATTATTTAACTAGATTGTGTTAAGCTTTTTAATACTCAGATTTTCTTGCTATCCAATTTAATACTCAAACTAATTATTTTGTTCATTGTAAACATTTATCTTCTCTTGCGAACAATAGATAAACCGTCAAAGTATCCTTGGGCTCAATTTCGTCTAAAATTGTAAGTGGGCTTTTAGTACATTTAGACCATTTCGAGTCGTTCTTTGACATAAACGTTTTTACAATTTCTTCGAAAGAACACCTTTGGTACAACATCGGTTTTATAAATAGTTAAAATTACTCCTATAGTCGAGGAAACTTTGGTGTTAAGTCAATCATTGCCGTTTATATGATCAATTTGAATTTATACGAGAAAACAAATATTTATGGTTTTATCGTAAAGTTCAAACGGTAACTCCAATCGAGACAAAACAAGAGATAATGTGGTCAAGGTTCAAAGGAGAGACTGGTCGGGACCGAGACGGGTGATGCTAATCCAACTCGCCTGATGGCGAGTTGGACGTGGTCAATCCAACTCGCCATCAGGCGAGTTGGACGAGGTAACCCAACTCGCCTTATGGCAAGTTGGATGGAGACTATCCAACTTGCCACCAGGCGAATTGGACGAGCAATTTCAACTCGCCTGATGGTGAGTTGGATGAGAGAAATCCAACTGCCATCAGGTGATTTGGGCGAGCTGCTCCAACTCGCCTTCAGGCGAGTTGGACTTGGTCCATTCAACTTGTCATGAGGTGGGTTGGACGCGTCTGGTTTGATCGTTTCGTTGCTCGAGGGTCTTTTCTGATAACTTGTCGGATAATCATTTTATGAATTCATACAAAGTTTTAGTTTCCTGCACTCTTTATTTTCTTTTTTAGAAAACAAATGTTTTAGGAACTTTCAGACTTTGATTCTCTCGTAACCGATTTTGACCCCAACAGTTAACCCCCCCAGCTCTTTAGAATCGTGACGTTCTTGCGAGCAGTTAGGCGAGTTAGGCGGCATTAGTGGCTGAAATTCTGAAGATGAATAGTAAGTTTTTCTTGCCTATAAGTATGTGGAGTAAGTTTTCAAATTCTCTATTTTCTCAATTCCACAAGAACTTCTCTTAAGGTAGAAAAATATTTCTCTCCATTTCTTTCTTTTGTTGTTCTTGATCATGTGTTCAGGCCATAGAGTTTCTGACAATGCGTTGCCTTCTTGTTTTGATCCTAGAGACTTCGTACCCAGGATGGTGAAGTTGTTGCGATGGTTGAATTTGTGCACAATACGTTGATTCTGAGGAAGCCACTGCATATTGGCTGGCTACGTTCGATTTAAAGGCTCCTCAGCATGAGTCGTGGTTTCCTCCCCCCGGCACGTAGTAAAGTAATCCCTGGCTGTCCGAGCCATAGTTTTTCTTCGTACCTCAACACCATCTGATATTTCTGCCATATCCCGACTCGGTGGAGTTTCAACATCTTATTGGGATAATTGTTCAAACCTTGGATCAGTTCGGATTTTTGAAAGGCCAAATTACTCTTACTAGCTTGCAACATCTTATTGGGATCTTGGTTCTGAGTTACCAGCGTGGCATGACTCTTGACGCTGATTATTTTGAAGCTTTGTTGAAGCCGGTGGGTTCTTCAAAATTTATCATGTGTCGTTTGAGCCCGAGGAAATGATATGGCGATAATTAGCTGATCCAACTCGCCATCATGTGAGTTGGATGAGCAATCTCAACACGCCTGATGGCGAGTTGGCCTTGGTCCATTCAACTCGCCATCAGGTGGGTTGGACGCGGCTGGTTTGATCGTTTCGTTGTTCGAGGGTCTTTCCCGATAACTTGTCGTATAATCCTTTTATGAATTTATACAAAGTTTTAGTTTCCCGCACTCTTTATTTTCTTTTTTAGTAAACAAATGTTTTGAGAAGTTTCAGACTTTGATTATGTCGTAACTGATTTTGACTCCAACAGTTAACCCCCCAGCTCTTTAGAATCGTGACGTTCTTGCGAGCGGTTAGGCAAGTTAGTCGAGTTAGGCGGCATTAGTGGCTGAAATTCTGAAGATGAATAGTAAGTTTTTCTTGCCTATAAGTATGTGGAGTAAGTTTTCAAATTCTCTATTTTCTCAATTCCACAAAAACTTCTCTTAAGGTAGAAAAATCTTTCTCTCCATTTCTTTCTTTTGTTGTTCTTGATCATGTGTTCATGCCAGAGAGCTTCAGAAAATGCGGTGCCTTCTTGCTTTGATCCGAGAGTCTTTGTACCCAGGATGGTGAAGTTGTTGCGATGGTTGAATTTGTGCACAATACGTTGATTCTGAGGAAGCCACTGCATATTGGCTGGCTACGTTCGATTTAAAGGCTCCTCAGCATGAGTCGTGGTTTCCTCCCCCCGGCACGTAGTAAAGTAATCCCTGGCTGTCCGAGCCATAGTTTTTCTTCGTACCTCAACACCATCTGATATTTCTGCCATATCCCGACTCGGTGGAGTTTCAACATCTTATTGGGATAATTGTTCAAACCTTGGATCAGTTTGGATTTTCTTTAAGCTAGATTACTCTTACTAGCTTGCAACATCTTATTGGGATCTTGGTTCTGAGTTACCAGCGTGGCATGACTCTTGACGCTGATTATTTTGAAGCTTTGTTGAAGCCGGTGGGTTCTTCAAAATTTATCATGTGTCGTTTGAGCCCGAGGAAATGATATGGCGATAATTAGCTGATCCAACTCGCCATCATGTGAGTTGGATGAGCAATCTCAACACGCCTGATGGCGAGTTGGCCTTGGTCCATTCAACTCGCCATCAGGTGGGTTGGACGCGGCTGGTTTGATCGTTTCGTTGCTCGAGGGTCTTTCCCGATAACTTGTCGTATAATCCTTTTATGAATTTATACAAAGTTTTAGTTTCCCGCACTCTTTATTTTCTTTTTTAGAAAACAAATGTTTTGGGAACTTTCAGACTTTGATTCTGTCGTAACCAATTTTGACCCCAACAGTTAACCCCCCCCCCCCCCCGAGCTCTTTAGAAACGTGACGTTCTTGCGAGCGGTTAGGCAAGTTAGGCGGCATTAGTGGCTGAAATTCTGAAGATGAATAGTAAGTTTTTCTTGCCTATAAGTATGTGGAGTAAGTTAAAAATTCTCTATTTTCTTAATTCCACAAGAACTTCTCTTAAGGTAGAAAAATCTTTCTCTCCATTTCTTTCTTTTGTTGTTCTTGATCATGTCTTCAGGCCAAAGAGCTTCAGACACTTCGTTGCCTTCTTGCTTCGATCCGAGAGTCTTCGTACCCTGGATGGTGAAGTTGTTGCGATGGTTGAATTTGTGCACAATCCGTTGATTCTGAGGAAGCCACTGCATATTGGCTGGCTACGTGCGATTTAAAGGCTCCTCCGCATGAGTCGTGGTTTCCTCCCGTGGCACGTAGTAAAAGAAATCCTGGCTGTCCGAGCCATAGTTTTTCTTCGTACCTCAACACCATCTGATATTTCTGCCATGTCCCGACTCGGTGGAGTTTCAACATCTTATTGGGATAGTTGTTCAAACCTTGGATCAGTTGGACCACAAAAGCTGACCAACTCACCCATTCGGCGAGTTAGGCAGCGTGGGCCAACCAACTCGCCCGTTCGGGGAGTTGGATCGAACAAGACAACCAACTCGCCAAAAGGGCAAGTTGGATCGAACAAGACAACCAAATTTCCTGTTCGGCGAGTTGGATCGAGCAATACGCCCAACTCGCCTAATCGGCGAGTTGGGTCGCACAAGCAATCCAACTCGCCTGTTCGGCTAGTTGGGTCAATCAATCCAACTTTTTTACATCCTCGTAACCACACCTTCGAAAAGGGATCAAGCTCATCTTTGTTTCGTCTCGATCGAGACTGACGTTGGAACTTTACTGTAAGAACTCGTTCCCTCGTATAAAGTTCAGATCGATCGTGTAAAACGGCAACGGTTGACTAAACACCTAAAGTTGTCTGCACTATAAGAAAAATCCTAACTCTAGTCGGAGACGACGTCGTTTTAGGAATGCTCTTTTGATAAAATCGTAAAAATGCTTAAGTCAAAAAATGGCCCGAGAAGGTCTAAAACTCAGCTAAAAGCCCACTCGCGATTTTAACCAAAATCGAGCTCAATCTTTACGATGGTTTATCTTTTATTTTGCAAAAGGAGATAAATGTTATGTTCGAAAGATAAATCGGAAGATACATGTTAAGTTTCGAAAGATAATCATGAAGATCAAAGGAAAAATGAATATTTCCGCGAAGCGATAAATTCGACCGAGGGTAGAAGAGAAAAGAGCAAACCGCCTCTAGAAGGACTATATAAGAACTTTGAGGGTGAGGATGCAAAACAAACACGAAAATTTATACTCACAACAAACATAGCACTTTGGAAAATTAGGCATATTTTCGTTTTACTATTATCGAGTTGCGACTCAACTAGGTTATTTAGGTCTTACAAGGTTAGAACTAGAAACTCGCCGACGGCTCTTTTTGCTAAGGCTTTACCTGTTGTAACGCTCAAACCACATAATCGGAATAAGATTCTCTTTGTTATCTTTTTGTCTTTACTAACTCATCGTTATATTGTTGTTCTCACTGTTTGATCGTTTGGCGTTTTTGGTTTAGTAGAAATCCAGGACTCTGAAAAAACTATGTTTACCTTGTCTAAATCAACGGAAATCGACAGTTCGAATTTCGATTCCCACATTCATGACTTTAATTCAAATTTGAATTTTATAATCAAATCAAAAGACACATAAGTTATATAATAATATAAAATATTTATATTAGTGAACATGGGGTCCCAATTGATCGTAATCCCACTCGTGATTTAATTTGAAATGCAAATTCTAACTGTTGGATTGTAAATTATTTTCCTATAAAAAAAAAAAGATGACGCCACCGTATACATAAATTAAGTTTGCTATTATTATTTTTTGAACAACATATATATTAGTTATAAAATTTCTCTCTCAAAAGAATGAGGGGGGAACAATAGTAGGATTACAGAAAGTAGTTTTTGCAAGCTGATCGGCTAGAGAGTTCATTATTCTCGCAATAAACTTAAAGGAAACAAAAGATAAAATTAAAGATAGATGTCCGATGTCCTGGATGATCCCGTAGAGGTCAAACGGAGGAGCCTTCGAAGAACTTGCTACTAGAAGCGATTGTCAATCTGTGTCGAAACAGATTCGAGAGTAGCCCCGAGAATGGGCGGTGATGATAGACCATCGCAGAGCCAGAGCTTCTGCAATGCGGGGTGATGATACATGTCTTTCCACACGTGATCCCTGTAGACGATTTGTCCTTCTCTATTCTTGAAAATGCATCCAAATGCTGTTGTGTTGCTGTCTTTGTTCCATGCCGCATCTGAAAAACAAAATATTAAAGTATCAAGGTCAGAGTATGCTCAACATCTTGCTTTGGTGACAGTGTGAAGTAGCTGCTAAAGGTTGTGCCAGGTTCCATTCACGTGCATTCCTCATTGCTTTGGAAAGTGTTTCCTCCGGTGATAATCTCCACCCTTTAAAGATTAATTTGTTCCTTTCTGTGCGTAGCCCCCAACAAACCCAAGGAAATATATCAGAGAAGATTCGAAAAGGTGGTAAACCAGGTTGGACTTTTTGCATAATTTCAGCTAACACGGAACTTGTCTGCAATATAAGAATACTGATTTTATGATGTTATATATAAGGGCTAGACTTGGCTCCACGACTAAATTAGAGCTGATTTACAGTGTTCTTGTGGTTTTCCTTTATACAATATATACTAGATAATTATATCGCGCAATCAATCTATATGTTTAATGACTGTATAGCACAAACTATGGTTAATTGGGTCCATAACATAAATAGTAATTCACTAGACACAAGTCCACACAATATCCACAAAAGAAGGAAAACGTTCAATTTTGAGAGAAAACAAAAATTACAAATAATGAGGACACAATTTCTTATTAATATTAAATTTTCGTATATATTTATATAATAACCAGATGAATAGATCAGACAAAAGATGTTCTCCTTACAATTTTATTAAATACAATGTGCAACACATAACATTAACCAAAAAGAAAGATTGCATCGGTAATGTAACGAATCAAATGAAATTGGTACAAAGAAACGAAAGAACATTTTGAAGGGGGAAATTTTTCAAATAATAAATGGATCAACGTGACGTCAGATATAATGCATGCAAGCTCATCATCAGTATTTGGGAGTGGTGGGAGCAGACTTGGGACCGGTGAAGTAGAAAGGTCCGACGCTAAAGATCTTCAAGTTCTTGTCAGAGTGGTAACGGTATCCGTACATCGACAATGGAACTCCGGTGAGACCCTTGTTGACATTGGTCGGGTTCTTGCAAGTCTCAACAGGAGATATGTAGAGCTTGACACGACAATGAAGCAGGTTCTTGATGATGTCGGTCAACGACACGTGGAAGTATCCCTTAGAGTCAGTTGGATCGCTGTAGATGACAACATCCTTCTTCCCGTATGATCCTGGCTCGGAACATACGATCTTTGCCTTGGCTCCTACATGAATTTAATTAACCAAGTTTTCTGATTAGTAGTTTTGTGGTAATCATAATATTTAGCTACGGAAGGTTAAGTATGTATGTATACCATGAATTGGGTAGGTTTCATAACCGTTTTTGCAAAGAATGATGCCATCAACAGCTTTAAGAATCTCTGGGACGTATGGCTTAGTGGGTGGAGTGTATGTTGGTTTTGGAACATATGGCTTGGTGGGTGGAGAGTAGGTTGGCTTTGGGACATATGGTTTGGTGGGTGGAGAGTATGTTGGCTTTGGAACATATGGTTTGGTGGGTGGAGAGTAAGTTGGCTTTGGGACATATGGCTTGGTGGGAGGAGTGTATGTTGGTTTGGGGACATATGGCTTGGTGGGTGGAGAGTAGGTTGGTTTTGGGACATATGAAGGAGGAGAATAGCTAGGAGACTTTTTGTAGACCGGGGGGGAGAGAGTTGGCTTGTAAACCGGTGGAAGAGTTGGTTTGGTGTAGACCGGAGTGGGAAGGATTGGCTTGTAAACTGGTGGGAGTGTAGGCTTGTGGGTGTATCCCGGTGATTGGTGAACCGGAGGGGGTGAAGGGGAGTAGTAAGCAGTGGCTATTGTGGCCAAAGAAAAAAGAAGGCAAATGGCCAAGGAGGTGCTTTTTATCGCCATTGCTGAGAGCGTGACCTGTCTTTTTCCTTACGCTAGTTACTTTTGTTTGTTTCTAAGTGGGATGAGGAAAATGATTTCATCAAAAGGGGTTTTTATAATAGAATGTAACGAGTAATGAAAATTTTTAAAATGTTATCATCAAAAGTGAATAATCTCAAATCGAGATTCGGGATTCATATACGTGTGATGCACGATCATATACATGCTCCCCATTCACAACCATAATACACACGGTCGTCCACCAAAGAGGTATACGAGCACTGAAAGGCCGTTAATTAACTTTTCTTTTGAGCAACTGGACGTGAATTAACTAATGCGTAGTTAGGAGCCCGTTCAGTTTAGGCCCAACTATCTCAGTCCAAAAAATTGAAAACCAGAAACCCTAATATTTAAGAGAAATTTTTTTCTATATATTTTGTCATTGCCTCAGTTTAACCTCAAGCCTTAGCGGCGACTCGTTCGATCATCGTTCGATTTTGCGTTCTTGAGTTAGATATTAGTAAGTGGGGGTTCATCTTTCCCTCCCTTCTCATATGATTAGGAGAATAGTTACAGTTCATAGTTTGGTTTATGGTTTTTAGTTGTTAGTGGTTTTTTGAAAATAAATAGAGATTGAAGAGCCTTCATAATCCCAGCTAGGTTGATAAGGTACTTATCTGATTCATGGGAGGCCTAAACCAACGTTGCAAGTTTCGCTGATAATACCTTCTTTTCTTTAATCCCAGAAGGTGTTTTATTAGTAACTTCGCTTACATTTCATTTTTATTCTGCCATCAATCTCAATTTTAAATGCGAATGTCTGCAACTTTTTGTACTCAGTTTAGTTACACACGCCCACACCCGATTTCACTTCGTTATTGATTTGGTTTTTCTTTTTTTTTGTTCGTGTTTCATTGGTATTATGATTGTTTGTAATTACATGTCAATGTATATTTACCATAAACCATAGAATAGGTTATTAAATAGCATTTGTTCTTGTAATAATACAATGTAATAATGTCTCGAATTCCCACTGATCTTCATGTGATTTTACATTGTTATCGTCAACAACTTCTGTTGTATACTTGTGTAGTTGTTGATGCCCCAATGCATGATCCATGGGGCCTAAGTACAACTATTAGACACGTCATTAGACACGTCGATGTGATGTTTCAGTGGGCTTCTGTGGAATTTAATTAGTAAACACTTTTGCATTGTCTTGTCCACTTTTTCAAAAACAATAAAAGAATTATAAACACTCTCTTTCATTATCAATTTTTTTTTCTAAGGCGATCAACTATGTTCAGACCTTTTTTTGCAAAGAAAACAATTGGTTACTATTATTAGTATTATACTAATACCAGTAGAAATTAATGAATATAGACATGCGAGACAACTAGATATTAATTACACTATCTGTATTGAATACAAACCATGTTTTTCGTGTCGCATAGCCATTTTCCTATGAAATAAACAGGAACTGTCACATTTGTAAATCCAAATTGTCTGAAAAAATGATTAATCAACCAATAGATCCAACTATCGTGTGTGTTAACAAATGTCCAAATACAAAGTAAAGTGCTTCACGTTTTGGTTAGGAGCCAACGAGAGGACGACAAAAATAAATTTCACTTTTGTTTTCGGCTACAAGTGTGACACTTTATATAATGCAAGGTTGATTAATACTAACAATCAATCATCCCACTCATCAAAAAGAGTCGACCACTAAAAGAGACAAAAGTGAAGTAAGCAAAGAGACCGACACCATCGTTCAACCAGAAAATACTCTTCTAAAGTATCGTGTCCTTCTTCCCTCTTTGATTTTAACATGTTTCAATCAAGCAGTAAATTAAAAACAAGACACCAACAAAACAACACTGTCGACCAAGAACAAACAAATAGAGACTGTCGGTGAATTTTGGAATCAACCGTTACTTTGGATCAGACAATAAACGTCTGGATAATAACTGCGAGTAAAAATTGACAGAATTGTAATGAAAAACATCTGTACAACGAAGGTTCTCAACATTAATCTGAATGTATCCTATGTCTTTTCTTTATGTTTATTATTTCATTCACAAGAACGAACAACGAACAATCGAATAGAATACAGAGGAAGAACAAAGAATTAATAGGGACAGTAAAAAAAAGGCTTTCACTTTTCTATTGGGAGGGAATGTGAAAATTTACCAGCTGATACTATAGAAGGAAGATGATGAATCAGCGTGAGTGTCCTCCGTACAAATCATAAGGTGCCCAAAGAGAATCAAGTGGACAAGGCCGTCTCGAATCTAACCGGAACCACGGTTTACCACTCCCAGACCAATGCAACAAACTAACCGGACCGGGATGAAGATCTCTGCAGCTCCCCTTCACGTTATCTCCACCGAGACCATGCTGGTTCCACCGATGCTCAATCGGCGCCACTTCTCCGGCGAACACCAGCAAGAACGGAGGCAAGGACCCAAGCTCGTAAATCCTGTCGCTCTTCTGAACCTCCATCCATTTCTCGATCACCTCCGTGTACCCTACCCTCCTCCATCTCTCAAGATCCATCACCATCACTCCCGTGTTGAAGTAACACGCGTTTCTCCCCTGAAACGCGCCGGAAAACCTCTCCTCGGACCAGAACGCCGGCGTGAAGTACTTGGCGAAGTTCGCGTGGCAGTACTCCGGAGCTCCGATCGTTTTCGACCCCAGTCTCGTTCTCCATAGCTTCGCGATATCGTCGACGACGATTAGATCGGAATCGAGGTAGATCACGCGCCGCACGCAAGGCTCCAACAGATCAGCTAAGTAGTTTCTAGCGTAATTCAACGGCTGCTCGAGTGCTTGCCTCACGGAGGATGAGATGAGTGTCCGTACAATCTCCGGATCGAAATAGTAAACCTTGAATCTCAATTCGGGGAAGCTCGAGCGAACTAACGATTCTAGGTCAGTCTCGGAGACGATGACATGGAAGAAGACGCTCTCTGGACACGACGAGTGCTGGAGAATCGAGTGAACCGCGGCGATTGAGCCGCGGAGGTACTCGAGATCGAGAGTAATCGCGACGTGGACTAACGAAGGGTTGCAGACGCCGGAATCGATGTCGGCGGCGGCGCAGTGAGCGGCATTGCGGAAAACAGGGGCTCGCCGGAAGGAGAAACTATGCGGCGAGGTTGGGAGGGCGGAGGTGAGAGTCGAGATGAGAGGATCTGATGGCTTCGGCGGGAGGAAAGGATTGGAGAGAAGGAGGAGAGGAGGATGATGATAACCAAAAGACCCGAGATAAACCGGAGAATCTCATGATCCGGAGCATCTCGCCTCTCAGTTTCTCTTCTTCTTGGATTTGCGAATCGAACCGCAGATCGGAAAGCATAGGGCTTCCTTGGGTGTTCGCCACAGTTTTTTCGAAAATTCGCCGCGGAGAGAAGAGAACGATGCATCTGACGGTAAAGAGTCAAAACTTTTTTACAATTTCTGGGAAGAATCTAAAGGGGAAAGTAAGGCGTGGGATGGAAGCGACCTGAGAGAAAGGAGAAGTGGAATAATCCCAAATCGGAAGAAGAAGAAGAAAGGCGTAAGTTAAGAAGAGGCGGTGCTACGGTGCGCCACCGTCTGCTTTTAACGCCCTCTCCTCTCTCTCTTTTCTCTTTGCCCTCTCTCTCTATTTTAGAAGAAGAGAGAGATTGGCTAATGGCCTTTTCCTTCATCTCTCCGTTGCAACAAACCAGATTGTATTCTACTTATTTGTATGAAGGCTATTCATACACTATTTTACATATTTTGTCAAGTGTAAATTTGAGTTTAAAATATAATTTGGTAGATAATCTCAAATAAATTGTAAATGTGACTGAAAATGATCTTTTTGTGCATATTTTTTGTAATTCTTTACAAGTACATGAATTTTTTGATAAAACAAATACATAGAATTTAGTTCAATTTATACCCATATGGAGTAAAATATATTTTTCACTTCAAACTTTTGGACAATTCTATCAAAAGATAGTAAAATATGTTATTTTTCACGGCAAAATGGGAAGCGGCGACACAACGACATAAATGCAGCAAACAGAAGTTACTTTACTAAAATCTTAAAATACACATTCTATTCTATACTTCAGTAGCATATACTAAAATCAATTATATTAAAAATAAAGATAAACAAATACGTTATTTTTTATAGTAATATTATTTATTCGTCAGTTCAATTTCTTTTATTACCCTATCTTATATTTTTTGTGATTTATTTCAATTCTCTTTAAATATATTATTGAAATCTCTCAAAAGGCGACAATTGTTTCACTAAATAGTCATTTTTAAGTTTTTATTCACTAAAAAAAGCCACTTTCACACAGAGAAACCATGAGCCAAACACATAATTAAAACGAAGCAAAAGAAAAATGTCATAAATTTTTTCTTCAATTCGTCTTTTTAAAACATTTTCATCTTTGCGACAATGTCAAAGTACAATATTACTTCAAATAGTCAGTTTTTTAATTTTTATCACACGAACAGAGCTAATCCAACAAGACATGACACAAAGCAAAAATTATATAAAGAGACAAAAGAATCTTTTTACCCTCTTCATGGCAAATAAACAATTCATATTTACTATATGATATGTATATGTTATGAAATAACGAGCACAATAAATATAGTTTTTAAACCTTGAATATGATTTTCAGTTCGAACTTTTATCTAAATCAGAAATCTTTTTCATTTTTTCAACTTTTTTGAGCAAAGATAAAATCTATGAGACGTATTTTCCCTAGTTCTTTTTTAGAAAACATAAAAATTCTATTATAATTTATAACAGATATTAAACTTGTATCCTATTAGATCTAAACCCTAAATCTAGATATATAACCTTACGAAGGCTAGTTTAGTTATAAAGTGTATTATTTTACCTTTAATAAAACAATTTTAGTCATTTTCCTACTTGTCGACTGTTTTGATTTGCAAAAAAGGATCTAAAAAGGAAATCATCACTTATAGAAACATTTCTCATCCGAAATTCTTTTTGGAAAACTATTTATAAAAATATTTATTTTAAAATTCTTAATATAATGTTTTGAACATCATTAACTAACATCCTTAAATATCTCATTCCATAAAATTTTTAGTCACCGCTTTGAGACAAAAAAGTTCACTCGCTCCTGAGAAGTGTGGGCAAGAAATTTTAAGGTATTTTTGTTTTACATAAAATTTTAATGTTATAAAATTTCATATGTGTTTCTTATATATGTTTATGAAATTTGACAGGCATCCAAAACAAATTTATGCATTATGATTCTCATGAACAATTTGAGTGATTTGAAAATCATATTTTGATGGTTACGACCTGCAAATGGTGGTAATATTCAATTGTGCTAAGGATATTAATGATGCTCACACTACCGTGAATGGCATGATCAGTGAAGAAAAATTTGATAATTGGTGAAAGCAGCAACGACATTAGTGATGTCTCACCTGTTTAAATGAACAATCTCAAGGCATGCAAAATTAGTCGTCAAGAAAGAGATCTAGGAACTGAAGCATGCTACAATTTGGAGGAGTAAAAGTGATAACAAGGTATTTATATTCACTGTGTGAGGCAACAAGATCCTTAATATCATACAACATAGAGAATAAGAAACTAAAAAGAAGTGAAAAAAGAGAAGAAAACTTAGGTTGGAAACTGAAGAAAAAGAAGCTGAGAAGAAAAACAATGTTTGGGATGCTATGAAAGAGATCATAATTTGGATCAGCGTACAAATTAAAGCCGTACTTTTATTTATAATTTGGGAATGAGATGTTTTTACAGATATGTCCGTAGAAGAACACTATAGTTGGATCCAAACGATATAGCTAGAATGACTTATTGCTTCAGTACTTAAGTGATCGTTATTTAATTTCATAATAGTTGTTCCCTACAGTAATGATACTATGCATGTGTGTCGTTGAGTACCTTTTGTTTGTTCGTTTACTTAGAGAACCTTTGTGATAGTTATGCTAATTTTTTACATTATGTATATATATACATCGATGTGTGCTTCTAGAGATTTCGTTTGTTGTGGAAGTCATCTTGTCGTTCTTTACATTTATATATATATATGGCATGATGTGTTCTAGAAATTTTGTTTGGCTGTGCAGAAGTCATGCTAGTTTTCACGTTACGTCTCGATCTTTACAAGGTAGTCTAATAATCATTATCATATCATGCAGTTGTATTATAATGATAAAAAACCTTACGCAGACGCACGCACATCCAACAGAGAACGTGCATGAAACCAGATTGGATACTATGTGTTACAGTATTAGACTAGACTTAGTACTAGTCGAGTGACGAGTGTGAATCAGATTGAATCGTCCTATGCGCGTCGGCCAATTATGAAATATTGGTTATGACTACATTCAAAAACTGCTTGAAGAGAGAGCCAGAACACTTCGATCCTATAATACCGTATGTATCCGAAGCTCATTCTGATAGATAGTGTGATCTTATCATAGCGTGAAAAACATGTTTACGAGATACCCGTGAATATATGCGTTGAAGAGATGGTAGCTACATTCTCTTCACTGGTCGTCAAAGTGCAAAAATTGTTACACAATCAGACACATCAAGAAATCAATTTTGCCACTAGTAGACAACTTCATAAGTTCTAACAGTCATTGAATACTCTAGCCCCAGATTTGATTGGCAAAGCCTCAAGTGACAACATGGCAAACGATAAGAGAGAGCACACGGTTCTAACCCATACTCAACGGTACATCATTTTCTAGTCTCACGTATGAGAGTTTCATTGATTTTGTTTTATTAACATCTTAACTATTATCGCTATAGCGATTGCCCGTCGCAGCAAGATAGATGACACACATATACTTGCTGATGTGCCAAAATGTGATGTGCCAATCCTGTCAATCGTATAAAGATTGTTTCTCAAAATGTTCTTGCGCCTGCGCAATTCTTGATCTACAATTCATGCTATGTTCTTAGTGATGGAGGTTGAGCTCATGATCAAAAATATTAAGTAGGTGCTTCTAACAAGAAAAAAATTGCGACAGACTAGAAGTTCCAAAAGGATATAGTTGACAAATTTAAGCTCATATCACAAATATTTCTACTGTATATACAGACTGATTTGCACGTGTTTACGACTTTTCAGATTATTTAGCAGATTCGTTCGGGTGTGCGCGACACCGGTTCAGAGCAAGTTTGTAACTCCATTTTAGAGAGGTGACTTCCAGGAAATGTCATCTACAAAGTGGAAATGTTAGGGGTGAACGGTCGTTTGAGTTTTCCTAGTTAGGAGAAAAAACCATGGGGAAAAAACGAGTTAGTTCAATGTTGCGGGCGGGGCATGTATCTTTAAGAACAATTTTGTAAAATCGAGAGAATATATGTTGGGCCGATCTGTTCAAAATTTCTCGTATTTACCTAATTTTAAATCTCCGCCTTCGTTGCTCTGCTTAAGAGCGCACGGAGCGGTAGTGGTTGGCTGTTCTGGATTGCATAATTCTTATGTAAGAGTGTCAATCAGATGCTTTTCTTGAAGAAGTGATTAATGAAACAATAAAGACTATGAAGACAATGAAGAAACTACTTTTTCAAGACAATGGAGAAGTAGGTACTCTTGAGACTCAACAACGAGCTTCTAAATGTGAACAGATCAATAAGAGCTGGGAAGTCAACGATAATGGAGGCAGAATATTTTTATATGATAATAGTTCTTTGATTTTGATTTTGTTATGATGAAAAAAATGATGAAATTGTTATGTTTTTGCTTTAAGTTTTTGCACTTTTGAGTTTTTTTTATTCTGGAGTTTTTGTTTTGTTTTTATTACTACGTTTAATTTCCTCATTTTCTCTTATATTTCATTGTATATAGAAAGTTGATCATGAAGCATGGAAAAATTCATCGCTGTTTTTTGTTTTACAGTTCAGTAATCCCGCAGAAAAACACCCAAACAAGAAAAACTTGAAAGAGATGAAAATTCATAACCCACTAAAAATTAACCGAAACACAGTAGGCGGTCATTGTCGTCACTCGCCACATGAGAAACAAGACCGCGGCTCTCATTAGTAATGAAGATCAGAGATGATGTGTAGAGCAAGTCCCTGAGAAGTCATATGATGTGCACGTTTACTTATATATACATGATACATATATATTATATTTAGGTGGACGCAAAGCTACGTCTTGTTCTTCCTATTGTATATTGTGTCTTGTAATTCCTTTGATTTTTAAAGTTGTATGGTACACATGATATTCTCAAAGTTGAGTCTTATGAATAAAAATATAATAATTTATATTCCAATAACAATAGAATTGCAAATCTTTGATAACTAAACTTTTTGAATAACAAGGGCTTTGAATAGAATTTAAAATTTTCAAACCAATAATAAGGGATTTAAAAAAAGTCATAAACAATAAAAAGATCTCAGAATTTAATAATTCTTCTAAAATCATTTCCAATAACCCCCAAGTTACATTTATACTCAAAATGAGCTGTCGTATACTGTAAACCTTATAGAACTCAGTTCTCACTTTTTTCGCAACTTCAGTTAACCCGAACTAAAAATATTTATGTTAAAACTAGAGCTGCACAAAACTAATACATTAATAGGTTTTACTTTGATCAATACTTGTATGATCCACATGGAAATTAAGTTTAAATAAACTGAAACAAAAGCAACCAATATCATCGTTTAGTTAGACAAAACATCTATCGTTAATCATATATTCATTTACACAAAACTGAAAGACTCATGACACTATGAAAAAGTGGATCTTCATTACATAAGTACATTAGCTGTTGAAACTTGTTTAGTTATTAAGAATATTGTTTGACAGTTTAATGTGTCACTACAAATGCATCAAACATCACGTACCTTTGACCACTATCCAGGAACCGTTCTAGTCTATTGAATAAC
>CAJHQP010005764.1:0-43275 GCA_905132765.1 Moricandia arvensis | reverse complement strand
TTCGAAACCTAAGGAGTGTGTTCCTTGGTTTCTATTTAAACCCATGCATCCCTTATTCTAAAATAAGCAGTCTTTTATCAATCTCTCTCGTTCTCTCTTCTCTTTGAGTCGAAGAATCTCTGGTGTGTCATATCCAGAACCTTAAGGGCTTCTTCTTGGTGTGTAATATCCGATCTAGTTGCCTAGAAGTATCAGGGAGCCTTTCCGCAGCGTCTTGTGTCACCATTCATCCCACACGCCTTGGAGGATTCGAGTCTTCTGATTCATTCTCGCGAGGATTATCACTTGATCCCTCTTCCCAGACCCAGAGCCTTCCTAGGATCTTATTAAGTGGTATCAGAGCAACTCTGGAAGGGAAGTACTCGATTTTTCACTGATTTTCGTTTTTGTCTTTTCATATTCTGTTGTGTTTTGATCAGATTTGTGTTTTTGTTGTTGAAATCTATTAACTTTGAGTGTTTAGATCACGAATCTGATTGTGTTCTTTCCATATTCTCGTGTGAAATTGATTGATCTGTGTTCTATTTCGACTTGACAATTGATCTGTTCATCTTCCTTATCAGTTTGTGTCGATCTGCTTGTTTGTTGTTTAAGACTGATAAATCTGTGTGTTGTTGTCACAAATCTGTTTGATTTGCTCTTAATCCTGTCTAGTTTTGATTGATCTACTTTTGTTCTTTTGAAATCTGATAATACTTCAAGCTTTGATCTTGTTTTGATAAGAACCCTATCAAATCCTTGCTGGTTACGTTACAAGTTTGATCCATTTGCTATTAGGGTTTGAGTAGAGTTTGTGTTCTTCAATCTGTTCTGTTTCTGAGATTGTTTCTGCTTCGAATCCGATTTGTTTTCTGTTTCAAGGGTGTTTCTGATCTGAATCCGTTCTGTTGTTGTTCACTTGATTCTGGATTAGAAATTTCAAGTATCAAGCTGTCTGTTTCAAGTGTTTGAGTTCTGTTTTGTTGTTTGCTTGATTCTAATTTCGAAATTTTTAAAAAAACCAAACTGATTGTTTTCTGTTCCTGAAACTAGCTTGATCTTAAACTTATTTTTCTTATTGTGTGTTCTGTTTATCTAGAACTTGTTACTGGTTCTCTTTCCTTTTATTCTCAGGAACAATGGCGAAGGAGCACAAAGGAGAACTCAACAAGAGTGATACACTGCTGCCTGAAGCATTCACGGCTAGCATGGATAAAGTCTTCAAAGATCAACTGAGAAAATTCAGACAAGACAGACAACAGCAAAGGAAAAGCAGATCATCCAGAGATGAGTTCAATCAAAGAGGGAATGATCAGTTGGAAAGAAACCAGAAGCAGGCTGTTGTTAAGAAAGAAACTCCACAACAAAGAAGGTTTGAACGAGACAAGTGGAGCACAGATCGAAACCAGCCATCTGAGACAAAGCTTTATCCTTAAAACTCTGTTCAGAAACAAACTGACAGCAAGAGATCACGTCCATCTAGTACTTTTGGTTCATCTATCAAGAAACCAATCTGTTACAGCAAGGAGAAAACAGTCTCTAATCCATTTAGAGAAGATAAACAATTCTGTTTATTCAGTGAGAAGGATAAGGAAGCACTGTTAAAAGTAATGGTGGATGTGGATAAGCAATTCAAAAGGTCCAACACAACACGTCCAGCCATAGAAGCACAGAACCAAGAGTGTTTCACTTCTGTCTCAGAACTCAAAGTGGCAGAACCAGAACCAGAACCAGCTGCGCCTATCCAAGAAGATCAAGCCAAAGAATCATCATTTACCATTCAGAAAGAAGAGCAGCCAGTCCAGGACGTGATGGTATCAATCATTCAGGATGTGATAGAAGAGAATGCACCCACGGAACCACAAGCAGATCTAGGAATAATGCAACTAATTGTCTTTGATCCATGTGATTTCCAAAAGACTTTCTTGGGTACCTTTCTGATCAGTACTTTTGTTTGGAACAAGACCAGGGCAATGGAGCCTTCAAGACACGAACTGGGCATGAATAATGATGTATTTTAGCGTGGAGGAGAGCTGTGGAATCTCAGGAACAAGATTGAGAAGGAATCAGCTGCAGTAACACCTGGTTTTGTTGATTTCACACCCTCTGAAGAACTAATGTTGCACGTCTCAGCTCAGCAAGAATTTCATTATGAAATAAAATTTCACCAGCTCTGTCATGGATCCAACGAGCCAGAAACCACAGCAAATGGCCACATGATCATCAATATATTGCTAATTTTGCAAAACTTGTCGGTTTGGATCATTCCCAAGAGAAGCTTCTATCTGATTGTGCTGGAAGGTTACAGACCTACTCATGGAGACCTGGAGCAAATGACAGTATACTTATCACCATTGGAGAGTTCTCTGCTCGTGCTAGAACCATCAGGGATCATAAAGAGTTGGGAATTAACCAAAGGACCTTGCTTCTTGACCATATCAAGATATGGAAGCCACAAGATATGCAGCAATTTCAGTACTACTGCAGAGATCATCAAATCATGACTGGAGATAAGAAAGAAACTGAAATAATGGGTGAAATAATCACTGGTTCAAGAGAACAACTCATGTCTTCTTCTCAAAACAAAGAGAAGCCACCAGATACAATTAGTCTCCAGCAGAGTCCAAAGCAATGCACTCAAGGTAATTATCTAGACTCTAAGAAACGCATGAAACCTGATTTGCTTGCAATTGGTACAGGTAAAACAAGATTAAGTGCTACACTATTCCAAAAGAAAGATTATCAAAGAGATGACTCCTTGGCTAAGTTGGAACTGCAACAAAGGAACCTTGAGAACTGTCTAGCCGCCAGTTTTGATATAGTTGTAGTCCGAGGGTCATATCTCAACAACCAGAAGGAATTAAGGAGCAATCTTAATTGCAATAGAAACTTAACTCATCAGGTCATCACGTCAAATCGGAATCATTTCCAAACCTTCTCAGGTGAAATAGTTATGGCTTCTACAACTCAGGTGATCTTGTCTGTACTTTATTTGATTTTTTCTGAGTTTAGAACATCTCAAACCTATCTATGGCGACCAGGTGAGCATGATAAGATAGCTGATTATGTTTTAAAGAGTTCATTCATCAATGATTACACAGATATGATGCATTTGTTTTTTTGAAAAGAGCCATGTGTAGATTATGAAGCTTGGAAGCATACAAATAGAAACAACAAGTGTGAGGAAAACCAGAGGTTCAAACCACCTGATTTGGACAAGGATAAGCACCAAGACGTCTCTTACTTCATCATCATCAAAGAAGCACCTCCAGATGCAGCACATAATCCAAAACTGAGCAAAACCCAATTTGGAATAAGACTCTTACTCTTTGATAGGTTTTTGTATATTGACTTGCCTTGTTTCAATGTATCAGGTCTAAGGAATGCCTCAGGAGAAAGTAGAATCAAATGGATCATGATTACACCAATAATCAGCAACAATGCCTACTGCCTCGATTTGCAAGGTGAGAATTTAAGCAATGAATTTGATGTTACTGATTTAGTTTCTTTTCTTGCAGATGAATCAGATTTGAGGAAAAATCTTTTTGAAGAGGGAGGGGATGATGTGATCATGGAAAGCACCAATGAATGTAATGTGATCATGGACCAGCTCAACAAGGAAGATGATGTATCCAGGAATGTACCCATGGACAAACCAGCTGATGAAGATGCCTTAGCCATTCCAGGAGGTCCCATGACTCGTTCTAGAACCAAGAAACTAAATGAAGCCATTGGAGGATTACTTAGACTCGTATGGAAACAAGAAGAAGGTCTTGGACAAAGCTTGATGATCCGAGATACCTTGATCACCTTTCAAGCTATCTCCTCATCTAGCTGAATTAGTACTTAGGAAAAGTACTTGTGTGTGCTCTTTTCCTTGCTCTCGGTTTTGTCCCAAAGAGGTTTTATGGAGGAAGGTTTTTAACGAGGCCACAAGCTGCTTTAACACATCTCCTAGGTGCTAATATTGGTCCAAGCCTAAGAAGACTACTCTATCTATTTACCTTATGTTATGTTTAATCTGTAGTTTTTATTTCATTAAGTTTTCGAAACCTAAGGAGTGTGTTCCTTGGTTTCTATTTAAACCCATGCATCCCTCATTCTAAAATAAGCAGTCTTTTATCAATCTCTCTCGTTCTCTCTTCTCTTTGAGTCGAAGAATCTCTGGTGTGTCATATCCAGAACCTTAAGGTCTTCTACTTGGTGTGTAATATCCGATCTAGTTGCCTAGGAGTATCAGGGAGCCTTTCCGGAGCTTCTTGTGTCACCATTCATCCCACACGCCTTGGAGGATTCGAGTCTTCTGGTTCATTCTCGCGAGGATTATCACTTGATCCCTCTTCCCAGACCCAGAGCCTTCCGAGGATCTTATTAGCAAGAAGGCTTCTAAGCTTGCAAAACAAGGCTGAGGAGCTAGAGCAGCGTGAGAACCTCTTCTACACCTGGTGCTTGGTCCAAGGAAAGGTGTGCAGCCTCATTGTTGATGGAGGTAGTTGTGTGAATGCTGCGAGTGAAACCATGGTCAAGAAGTTAGGATTGAAGGTTCAGAAGCATCCCAAACCTTACCGGCTACAATTGCTGAATGAAGAAGGCACCATGAAGGTTTCAAGCCAAGTCCTTATTCCCTTAGCCATTAGGAGATATGAAGATGAAGTCTTCTGTGATGTGTTGCCAATGGAAGCTGGTCACATACTTCTTGGAAGACCTTGGCAATCTGATCACCGAGTTATCCATGATGGCTTCACCAACAAGCACTCCTTTGAGTTCAAGAAACGCAAGACCACTCTGGTTCCCTTTATTGATCAGTAAAGAAATAAAGAGAAGACATGAAGTATGGAACATGAAGGAATGAAGAAATCATAAGAAGAGAAGAAACGTGTGACTCAAGTTAGTCCGTACAACCTGTACGGACAACCCTAACCCTACTTGTGACCTAACGTGCCTTGGAAGTGAAGGAACTGAATGGAATGTCGGCCAAGAGGTTCCAGAAGCAAGAGGTGACCGTTTACACTCGACTGGAGCAAGTGGGAGCATTTGAACATAAGTCACATGTTTGAATAAGCATAGTGGACCGTTTAGGTCAGGTCACTTTCATCGACCAGACCAAACATTATTTTATTGTTTCTCTTTCTGATCTTATGTCTTTATATACCTCTGTATCCTCTTATGTCGAAATTAAGGAATCAGAATCCTTCCTTATTCTCTATTCTCTCTGTCGAGTACAAACAACAAACATCTCTCTCTTTCTTCTGCTCTCGAATTAAACTCACTCTCTCTCTCCTGTTCTTGAGTGTTCTTCACCATATTCTTCATAGACTAACACCCTTGACACCTAAGGAAGTCCAACAAGATCAGATTCAACTCCAAAAGAAGAAGGAGATTGATCTAAAACCGGCTGGAACTAAGCAGCCAAACTTCTATGCTAACATGGGTGATATCAAAAGAACTCTCTACTCTAAACAATCTGCTATCTTACTTGTGTTTAAAGAAACTCTTTTGAACCTAACAGATTCTACACCGGTGTATCCGAGTGAAATGGTTTCTCTTTTGCAGGAGTTTCAAGATGTATTTCCAGAAGACAATCCCATTGGTTTACCACCTTTGAGAGGGATTGAGCACCAGATAGACTTTGTTCCAGGATCTACACTTCCAAACCATCCAGCATACAGAACCAACCCGGTTGAGACCAAGTAGTTGGAAAGACAAGTAGAGGAACTCATGGAGAAAGGCTACATCCGAGAGAGTTTGAGCCAATGTGCTGTACCAGTGCTCCTAGTGCCTAAGAAAGATGGTACATGGCGTATGTGTGTTGATTGTAGATCAATCAATAACATCACAGTGAAGTATCGGCATCCTATCCCTAGACTTGATGATATGCTTGATGAATTGCATGGTTCTTGCATCTTTTTTAAGATAGATTTAAAAAGTGGTTATCATCAGATTAGGATGAAAGAAGGAGATGAATGGAAAACTGCATTCAAAACTAAACATGGATTATATGAGTGGTTAGTTATGCCATTTGGATTAACCAATGCACCTAGTACCATTCATGAGGTTAATGAATCATGTTCTTAGATCATTCATAGGAATTTCTGTTGTAGTATACTTTGATGACATCTTAGTATATAGCAAGAACTTAGAAGAACATCTAGAACATCTTAGGGCTGTCCTGAATGTTTTAAGGAATGAAAAGCTTTATGCCAACTTGAAGAAGTGCAACCTTTTGCACGGATAACTTGGTTTTCCTAGGCTTTGTTGTGAGTGCAGATGGAGTTAAGGTCGATGAGGAGAAGATCAAAGCCATCAAAGACTGGCCGAGTCCAACCACAGTGGGAGAAGTGAGGAGTTTCCATGGGCTCGCTGGGTTCTATAGGCGATTTGTGAGAGACTTAGCACCATTGCAGCTCCCTTGACTGAAGTGATAAAGAAGGATGTCGGATTCAAGTGGGGAGAAGCACAAGAGAAGGCATTCCAATGCCTAAAAGAGAAGCTTACTCAATCACCTCTTCTTATGCTTCCTGACTTTAATTAAACGTTTGAAATAGAATGTGATGCCTCAGGAATTGGAATTGGTGCTGTGTTGATGCAGGATAGGAAACCTATAGCATACTTCAGTGAGAAGCTTGGAGGAGCCACTCTCAACTATGCAACCTATGACAAAGAACTCTATGCCTTGGTGAGGGCATTACAAACGTGGCAACATTACCTGTGGCACAAGGAGTTTGTCATACACACTGATCATGAGTCCCTAAAGTATCTAAAAGGGCAGAGTAAGCTTAGCAAGAGACACGCAAGGTGGGTTGAGTTCATTGAGACATTCCCATACGTGATCAAATATAAACAAGGTAAGGAGAACATAGTTGCTGATGCACTATCTCGGAGGTATGTTCTCTTGACCACTTTAGATGCTAAGTTACTTGGGTTTGAGCAGATAAAAGATATGTATGATACTGACCATGATTTCAAGGAAGCTTATGATTCTTGTGAGAAGTTTGCTGCAGGGCATTACTTTAGACAAGAAGGCTACTTGTTTTATGACAATAGGTTATGTGTACTTAACTGCTCTTTGAGAGATCTTTTTGTCAGGGAATCCCATGGGGGCAGCCTAATGGGACACTTTGGGATTGCCAAGACCTTAAAAGTTTTGCAGGATCACTTCTATTGGCCGCACATGAAGAGAGATGTGGAGAGAATCTGTGGGAGGTGTGCTACTTGCAAGCATGCCAATTCCCAAGTCCAATCCCAGGGTTTGTATACTCCTTTACCCATTCCACACCATCCCTGGAATGACATTTCCATGGACTTTGTTGTTGGATTGCCTAGGACTAGAACTGGAAAGGACTCAATATTTGTTGTTGTTGATAGGTTCTCTAAGATGGCACATTTCATAGCCTGTCATAAGACTGATGATGCATTGCATGTTGCTAACCTGTTCTTTAAAGAAGTTGTTCGTTTGCATGGCATGCCTAGTACTATAGTTTCTGATAGGGACACTAAGTTTCTTAGTTACTTCTGGAAGACACTTTGGTCTAAGCTAGGCACTAAACTGTTGTTTTCTACTACTTGTCATCCGCAAACTGATGGACAAACTGAAGTGGTTAATAGAACCTTAGGAACACTCCTGCGTGCATTCATTAGAAAGAACTTAAGAACTTGGGAAGAATACTTACCACACTGTGAATTTGCATACAATCATGCTATGCATTTTGCTTCTAAGTATTCACCTTTTGAGATTGTATATGGGTTCAATCCCACCTCTCCTTTGGATCTAATGCCTTTACCTGAGTGTGAAAGGATAAGCCTAGATGGCAAGAAGAAAGCAGAGATGGTCCAACGAATCCATGAGAAGGCTAGACAAAACATTGAGCAGAAAACCAAGCTTTATGAGAAGTGATGCGTTAGTGACCATCGCAGCCACCCTGCACAGTGTGACTCCTCACAGGCCATCTCATCCAAGTCGGAATCGGCCACACTGGCACGCACCCACTGCAGTGGTAATCAACTCCAACCCATCCTCGATCAATCCGCACCATCACAGAATATTGAATTAATAGATAGGTTGTTGGCTCGGGGGATCGAACCCGTCACCCTTTATCAGCGATCTGTTAGGAAAGCTGACAACCAATTGAGCTATCCTTGATGAGATCCTAGGATGATGCTCTGGAGCAGAAACGAATCAAAAAGACTCAAGTTTCTCAAGGCATGTGGTTTGTGGCGGGACACAAGAGGGATGGCTCGACTCTTGATACTCCAAGGCTTTCTGATCCAGATATTACACACTAAATCAGAGAACCAAAGCCGGATATTACACACCAGCAACCTTCAATTCGTCCAAAGACAAGAGAGAAGAGAGAAAAAAAGGGTTTTCGATAAAAGACTACTTATTTTAGAATGAGGGATGCAAGGGTTTAAATAGAAACCAAAGAACACGCTCCTTAGGTTTCGAAAACTTAATAACATAAAAACTATAGATTAAATATAACATAAGGTAAATAGATAGAGTAGTCTTCTTAGGCTTGGACCGATATTAGCACCTAGGAGATGTGTTAAAGCACCTTGTGGCCTCGTTAAAAACCTTCCTCCGTAAAACCTCTTTGGGACAAAACCGAGAGCAAGGAAAAGAGCACACACAAGTACTTTTCCTAAGTACTAATTCAGCTAGATGAGGAGATAGCTTGAAAGGTGATCAAGGTATCTCGGATCATCAATCTTTGTCCAAGACCTTCTTCTTGTTTCCATACGAGTCTAAGTAATCCTCCAATGGCTTCATTTAGTTTCTTGGTTCTAGAACGAGTCATGGGACCTCCTGGAATGGCTAAGGCATCTTCATCAGCTGGTTTGTCCATGGGTACATTCGTGGATACATCATCTTCCTTGTTGAGCTGGTCCATGATCACATTACATTCATTGGTGCTTTCCATGATCACATCATCCCCTCCCTCTTCAAAAAGATTTTTCCTCAAATCTGTTTTACCTGCAATAGAGGGGACCAAGTCAGTAACATCAAAGTTTAAAATCAGATTACACTTACCTTGCAAGCCTTGTTGATAGGCATTGTTGCTGACTGGTTTGGATATGTACAAGGCATTGATCCATTTAGTTCCTGATTCATTACTCAAACCTGATACATGGAAACAAAGCAAGTTAGCACATGAAAAATTATCAAAGAGTAATAATCTTATCCCAAATTGGTTTTGCTCGGTTTTGGCTTGTGTGCTGCATCTGGTGGTGCTTCTTTGATGAGGATGAAGCCAGTGACGTCTGGGTGCTTATCCTGATCCAAATCAGGTGGCTTGAACCTCATATCTTCCTCACGCTTGTAGCTTCTCCTTATACCCTTCAAAGCTTTCCTGAAATCTATACTTGGCTCTTTTGACAAAAACAAGTACATCATATCTGTGTAATCGATAAAAGAACTCTTGAAAACATGATCACTTACCTTAGCATGCTTTCCTGGTCGCCATATATAGGATTGAGATGTTGTAAATTCAGATAATTCAGAATAAAGTACGTGTAGGTGTACCTGAGTTGTAGAATCAGTAACTTGCAACTCTAACTTGGTTTTAGCCTCAAACTGATTTCTTGTAGATGTAGGAAGGACTAAGAATGTGGGACAGGTTGATTCATAGCTTATATCCTTCTTTTCGGACAGTGTACACCACATAACAGTTTGTCCTGTACCAACAGCAAGCAAATCAGGTTTCATGTTCTTCTTTGAGTTTAGATAGTTACCTCGGGTGCATTGCTTTGGACTCTGCTGGAGACTAATTGTATCTGGTGGCTTCTCTTTGATTTGAGAAGAAGACATGAGTTCTTCTCTTGAACCAGTGATTATTTCACCCATTATTTCAGTTTCTTTCTTATCTCCAGTCATGATTTGATGATCTCTGCAGTAGTACTGAAATTGCTGCATATCTAGTGGCTTCCATATCTTGATATGGTCAAGAAGCAAGGTCCCTTGGTTAATTCCCAACTCCTTATGATCCATGATGATTCTAGCACGAGTAGAGAACTCTCCAATGGTGATAAGTATACTGTCATTTGCTCCAGGTCTCCATGAGTAGGTCTGTAACATTCCAGCACAATCAGATAGAAGCTTCTCTTGGGAATGATCCAAACCGACAAGTTTTGCAAAATTAGCAATATCTTGATGATCATGTGGCCATTTGCTGTGTTTTCTGGCTCGTTGGATCCATGACAGAGCTGGTGACATTCTCCAATTGATTTCGTAATGAAATTCTTGCTGAGCTGAGACGTGCAACATTAGTTCTTCAGAGGGTGTGAAATCAACAAAACCAGGTGTTACTGCAGCTGATTCATTCTCAATCTTGTTCCTGAGATTCCACAGCTCTCCTCCAGGCTCAAATACATCATTCTTCATGCCCAGTTCGTGTCTTGAAAGCTCCATTGCCCTGGTCTTGTTCTAAACAAAAGTACTGATCAGAAAGGTACCCAAGAAAGTCTTTTGGAAATCACATGGATCAAAGACAATCAGTTGCATTATTCCTAGATCTGCTTGTGGTTCCTTGGGTGCATTCTCTTCTATCACATCCTGAATGATTGATACCATCACGTCCTGGACTGGCTGCTCTTCTTTCTGAATGGTAAATGATGATTTGTTGGCCTGATCTTCTTGGATAGGCGCAGCTGGTTCTGGTTCTGGTTCTGCCACTTTGAGTTCTGAGACAGAAGTGAAACACTCTTGGTTCTGTGCTTCTATGGCTGGACGTGTTGTGTTGGACATTTTGAATTGCTTCTCCACATCCATCATTACTTGTAACAATGCCTCCTTATCCTTTTCACTGAATAAACAGAATTGTTTATCTTCTCTAAATGGATTAGAGATTGTTTTCTCCTTGCTGTAACAGATTGGTTTCTTGATAGATGAACCAAAAGTACTAGATGGACGTGATCTCTTGCTGTCAGTTTGTTTCTGAACAGAGTTTGAAGGATAAAGCTTTGTCTCATATGGCTGGTTTCGATCTGTGCTCCACTTGTCTCGTTCAAACCTTCTTTGTTGTGGAGTTTCTTTCTTAACAACAGCCTGCTTCTGGCTTCTTTCCAACTGATCATTCCCTCTTTGATTGAACTCATCTCTGGATGATCTGCTTTTCTGTTGCTGTTGTATGTCTTGTCTGAATTTTCTCAGTTGATCTTTGAAGACATTATCCATGCTAGCCGTGAATGATTCAAGCAGCAGTGTGATATAAGACTCGGAGGAGTCTTTGGAAGGGTGGTGATGATGGATTCTCAAGCTGGCTTTCACGCACTCTCTTGAGAACAAAGGATGGTCGTTTGATGAACACCTAACCGGATGAGAGATCAAGTGTGGATGGAATCTAACAAGCTGGCTTGCACGCTCTCTCTTGTTGGATCGATTGATGACGAAGATGATGGAACGAAGAACACCACAAGGATGATGATGGATCCTTGATACAGTTCAAGACTCTGCTCACTTGAATCTCACAAGAAAGAAGAAGTCGGTTGCGGCTTGCTTTAGGGGGCAAACTGACTCGTATATTGATCTAGGGTAAAAATTGTGTGTTACAATGGCTGCGTGTGGGACTTTATTAATAGTCCTTCAGCCTTGACCTAATGGTCGACTCAAGAAAAGGAAAAAGACTCAAAACGACAGGACTTAGGGTTTAAACAAGAAAATAGAAAACTAACATTGCCCGGTTTAAGACCAAAAAGGAAAGTTGCAAAATAAAAGAAAATAAGGCCTAAGCTAAGTCTTGGCCTCGAACCCTGGTTGCTTGTGGGATAGGCGAGTTCTAGGAACCACTAGACTGACCCATCTTACCTGCACAAAGTGTAAATAAAGTAAAGACTTCCCTTGGTTCAGTGTTGGCCTTCTTTGCTAGGTAGTTGATCTTGAGGGCGTCTGGATCAACCTTGGTAGAACTCATGACTTGGTCTTCTATTTCTGGTACTTTAATACTTGAGTCTTTAAGGCCTTCTTCATCAGGAATGGGGTCTTCTTCCACATCCATTCCTGCCACATAACCATCCTTGTCAGTTTCAGCCAAATGAGCTTCCTTACCTGGAGTGATATTGAGTTGCGCAAAGGCATTGCTCAAGTCATCACTTGACTCGTTGATATGCTCTACTTTGGTGGGTTGAGCTATTGGCATGTTTAGTGATTCGTCCATATTGTCTAGGATAGCTTGAACAGCAAGTATGAATCCATCCTTGAGCCTCCTAGCCTTGGAACGGGTCATGGGGCCTTCTGTGACCTTAGGAATGGTGATGGGAGCTTGGTTCTGGTCCATGACCTCATCATTCCCTCCCCCTTCAGAAGGTTTTGACCTCAAAACTGGTTCATCTGCAAGATAAGGAGACAAGTCAGCAACATTGAACGTATGGGAAATGTTGAACTCACCTGGAAGTTCTAGGCGGTAGGCATTGTCATTGATCTTTTCCAACACTCTGAATGGACCATCCCCTCTAGGTGCTAGTTTAGAACTTCTTTTCTGTGGGAACCTCTCGGTCCTCATGTGGAGCCAGACCCATTCTCCGGGTTCAAAGGTCATCTCCTTGCGTTTCTTGTCAGCTCTCCTCTTGTAGTCCTCAGTTTTCTTGATGATGTTCTCCCGGACCTTCTGATGTAACTTCCTCACAGCTTCCCCTTTCTTTAGGCCATCCTGATTAACTTGCTCAACTTGTGGAATTGGCTTAAGATCCAAAGGGGTTAGTGGATTAAAACCATAAACAACTTCAAAGGGTGACATCTTAGTAGCAGAATGAGTAGCATGGTTGTAAGCAAACTCAATTAAGGGTATGCAGTCTAACCAAGTGTTCAAGTTTTTACCAAGTGTTACTCTAAGTAAGGTAGAGAGGGTTCGGTTTACCACTTCTGTTTGTCCATCTGTTTGAGGATGACAGGTCGTGGAGAAGAGTAGTTTGGTGCCAAGCTTCTTCCACAGGGTCCTCCAGAAATGGCTCAGGAATTTAGTGTCTCGGTCAGACACAATAGTCCTTGGTAACCCATGTAAACGCACCACTTCCTTAAAGAATAGGTTTGCGGTTTGAGTGGCATCATTGGTCTTGTCACATGGAATGAAGTGGGCCATCTTGGAGAAGCGGTCCACCACCACAAAGATTGAATCCTTGTGTTTAATCTTGGGTAAACCTAAGACAAAATCCATAGAAACATCCTCCCAAGGAGCATTAGGAATTGGTAAAGGTAAATATAGACCATGTGGGTGTGACCTGGACTTGGCCTTGTGGCAAGGTACACATCTAGCACAATGCCTCTCCACATCTCTCTTGAGGTGCGGCCAGAAGAAATGGTCAGTTACAATAGCCAAGGTCTTGTCTACTCCAAAGTGTCCCATAAGACCCCCACCGTGTGCTTCTTGAAGGATGAGGTCCCTCATTGAGCACTGAGGTATGCAAAGCCTCTTGTCTCTGAACAGAAACCCCTCGTGCAAATGATAGGCTTGGAAAGCTCCCTTTCCACATGACTGGAAAGCCTCCTTCAACTCCGGGTCCTCTTGGTACAACTCCTTAATGTGTTCAAATCCCAGCACCTTTGCATCCATGGTAGTGATCAGTGCGTGCCTCCTGGATAAAGCATCAGCAACCACATTCTCCTTTCCCTTCTTGTACTTAATGACATAGGGGAAGGTCTCAATAAACTCCAGCCACTTAGCATGTCTTCTCTTGAGTGACGTCTGACCTCTCAGGTGCTTGAGAGTTTCATGGTCGGTATGGATGATGAATTCCTTGGATAGCAAGTAATGTTGCCAGGTCTCTAGAGCCCTCACTAAGGCGTACAACTCCTTATCATAGGTAGGGTAGTTGAGGGTTGCACCACTTAGTTTTTCACTGAAAAAGGCCACTGGTTTCCTCCTTTGGTGCAGTACAGCCCCTATGCCTACTCCGGATGCATCACACTCGACCTCAAACATCTCATCAAAATCAGGAAGGGCTAGAACTGGTGCCTGGGTCAGCTTGACCTTTAAGGTGTTGAATGCAACGTCTTGAGCGTGTCCCCATGAGAAAGGAACATTCTTCTTGATCACAGCAGTTAAGGGGGCAGCTATGGTGCTGAAATCCCTCACAAAACGCCTATAGAAGCTGGCTAATCCGTGGAAACTCCTAACATGACCAATGGTGGTTGGTGTGGGCCATTCTTGAATGGCTTTGACCTTCTCTCCATCTACTTGTAGGCCCTGTTTGCTTACTACAAAACCTAAGAAGACAAGTTGGTCAGTACAAAAGGTGCACTTCTTTAGGTTGGCATATAGACCTTCCTTCCGAAGTGTAAGTAACACAAGTTCTAAATGT
Source organism: Moricandia arvensis (assembly GCA_905132765.1). Lineage (NCBI taxonomy): Eukaryota > Viridiplantae > Streptophyta > Magnoliopsida > Brassicales > Brassicaceae > Moricandia > Moricandia arvensis. Next base: position 29,004 of record CAJHQP010005764.1, on the reverse strand, counting down.
TTAAGATGGTCATCTAAGCCCTTACTGTAAATAAGTATGTCATCAAAATAGACAACAACAAATTTACTTATAAAGGCCCTAAGAACCTGATTCATGAGACGCATGAAAGTGCTTGGTGCATTGGTTAAGCCAAAGGGCATGACCAACCACTCGTATAGACCTTGCTTTGTCTTGAAAGCAGTCTTCCACTCGTCTCCTTCACGCATTCTCACCTGGTGGTATCCACTCCTCAGATCAACCTTAGAAAAGATGGTGGCTCCACTCAATTCATCAAGCATGTCATCCAGACGTGGGATGGGGTGCCTATACTTGATGGTAATGTTGTTGATGGCCCTACAATCCACACACATCCTCCATGACCCATCCTTCTTGGGAACTAGTAGGACTGGCACAGCACAAGGACTTAGACTCTCTCGGATGTATCCTTTGGCCATGAGGTCTTGCACTTGCTTCTCCAGCTCCTTTGTCTCCTCTGGGTTCATCCTATAAGCTGGTTTATTTGGCAAGGCAGAACCGGGAACAAGGTCTATCTGGTGCTCTATCCCCCTGATAGGTGGCAGCCCGGCTGGTATCTCATCAGGAAACACATCTTGAAATTTGTCTAGCACGGCTTGGGCTTGTGGTGGAAGTTGGAGTTCCTGGTTTCCTATACTTAGACACTCTTTAAGAATCATTAGCAGCACGGTGCCCTTGGCACTTAGAGTCTTAATGATAGAACCAGGAGAAATCATAAGGTTAGTCTTACTTACCTGATCCTCCTTGTTCATCTTAGCTTGGAGCTCTTGCACTTCGGATGGGCTAAGAGGGGCTAAGTTGTATTTGCGGTCCTTGAATTTGAAAGAGTAGTAGTTGGTTCGGCCATTGTGAAAGGTGGCTCTATCAAACTGCCATGGTCTTCCTAATAGGATATGGCCGGCTTGCATTGGAACTACATCACATAAGACTTCATCTTGATACTTGCCAACACTAAAAGGGATGTTGACTTGCTCGGTGACCTTCAACTCAGTCTTGTTGTCTAACCATTGCAGCCTATATGGTCGGGGATGCTTGGTTGTTTCAAGACCTAACCTGTCCACCATGTACTTGCTAGCCACGTTAGTACAAGATCCTCCATCTATCACCAAGTTACATACCTTAGCTTTGATGGTGCAACGAGTGTGGAAGAGGTTTTCTCTTTGAGCCTTCTCCTCTGGGTTGATGGTCACACTCAACACTCTCCGGGTAACCAACATTTCTCCCGTGTCCGGATACTCCACTTCTTCTCCTGACTCAATCTCTTCCATGTCAGCTTCATCTTGAGACTCATAGTCTCCATTGGCAGTGATGGTCATGACCCTCTGGTTTGGGCATTCTTTAGCCATATGACCTCGCCCCTGACATCTAAAACAAGTAATATCTCGAGTTCTTTGTTGGTTAGTGTTCTTATTATGCTCTTGTCTAGGACCTTTGTTTGGCTCACTACCCTTACCTTTGAACCGAGAATCAATCTCTACAGCCTTACCTTTGTCGGTTGGTTTGTTGACATTAGATGCCCATGGTGCAGTTGTTCTGGCACGTCCAGCATTGGCTGTCTTGCGTTTGATCTGCTGCTCAATCTGCACGGCTAGATGCATGAGCTCATGCAGCCCACTATATTGAGTTCTTTCCACCTTCCTGGAGATACGTTCTTGGAGTCCATCAATGAATTGAGCCATCAAGGCTTCCTCGGATTCTTCCAACTCAAGTGAATGCATTAGCTTCTCAAACTCTTCAAAGTATTCCTCTACTGACCTATTACCCTGAGATAACTTGCGAAAACGTTTTTGTAAGTCTCTGTGGTAATAATCAGGAACATACCTCAACCTCAAGAGGTATTTCATGTCAGTCCAAGTTGTGACTGCCCCAAATCGGTTCCTTCTTCTTTCAGCTACATTCCTGTCCCACCATGCCAGGGCATTCTCAGTGAGTTGAGCTGCTGCTAAGGCCACCTTCTTGTTCTCTCCATAGCCATAACATTCAAAAATGTATTCTAGGCGTTTCTCCCAGTCCAGGTACACTTCCGGATTGGACTTACCTGCAAAAGTAGGAGGAACTAGTTTAATGTCTTTGTTTTGTTCTCTAGTGTGTACCTCTCTAGCTCGGTTGTTCCTAAGGGGATCCTGTCTCCTAGGATTGCGGTTTTGGAGAGGATCTTCTTCCTCTAGGCTGGGCATGCTCTCATCATCCCCATCTTCATCGTCCGGATTGGGGTTTTGGTTGCGGATTGGGCCTCTCCTTTGAGGTTGCTCCAGTCGGTTCAGTCTGGCATTGACCTGCTGGCCAAACTCTCCTATGACAGCCCTCATCTCGTCTCTCATAGCCGTCATGATCTGCTCCATGGTTGGAGGGTTAACTCCATCGGTTCCAAGGTCTCCCATTGCTCGGCTGATGTACTAGACTCACTCAAAAACAACAAAAGGTTAAATACCAACGGTAACTAAAAAGGGTTTCTAATTCGAAATGGAAAACTCTTTTTTTTTTTGACTAAGTAAAAAGGTAAAGAGGAAAAAGGAAATTTTCTTTAGGGTTTTTCGAAAACAAAAGAAACAAGGAACCAGCCGCTAGGGTTTTAAACTAAAAAGGAAACTTCGACCAAAAGGAATATCGGGTGGTCGAAAAAAGGAAAGAAACTAAAATTTTTTTGGCTTTTCGAAATTTTAAAGATCTAACAACCTATTGAGCAAGGTAAACTCGAGTTCTGATAAGAAAACAAGTTATGAACTACACGAACACTAGCAAGGACAATGAACTCTTTATGGTTTTTCTTTTCTTTCAAACGGGTATCAATCCTAAGCAGGCAACTAGGTGCAACTCAAATACTTTTTATGGGTTTTTATAATTAACTTGCACGACAATAAACAATAACAGAAGCAAATATTTTTGGGTTTTCGTTTTAATAAGCTAAAGGAACAAGAGAAACAAACGATCTAAGGATAGAGGGTAAGAAAAACCAAAGGTAGGAACCTTTGGCTCTGATACCAAATGATATAAGACTCGGAGGAGTCTTTGGAAGGGTGGTGATGATGGATTCTCAAGCTGGCTTTCACGCACTCTCTTGAGAACAAAGGATGGTCGTTTGATGAACACCTAACCGGATGAGAGATCAAGTGTGGATGGAATCTAACAAGCTGGCTTGCACGCTCTCTCTTGTTGGATCGATTGATGACGAAGATGATGGAACGAAGAACACCACAAGGATGATGATGGATCCTTGATACAGTTCAAGACTCTGCTCACTTGAATCTCACAAGAAAGAAGAAGTCGGCTGCGGCTTGCTTTAGGGGGCAAACTGACTCGTATATTGATCTAGGGTAAAAATTGTGTGTTACAATGGCTGCGTGTGGGACTTTATTAATAGTCCTTCAGCCTTGACCTAATGGTCGACTCAAGAAAAGGAAAAAGACTCAAAACGACAGGACTTAGGGTTTAAACAAGAAAATAGAAAACTAACATTGCCCGGTTTAAGACCAAAAAGGAAAGTTGCAAAATAAAAGAAAATAAGGCCTAAGCTAAGTCTTGGCCTCGAACCCTGGTTGCTTGTGGGATAGGCGAGTTCTAGGAACCACTAGACTGACCCATCTTACCTGCACAAAGTGTAAATAAAGTAAAGACTTCCCTTGGTTCAGTGTTGGCCTTCTTTGCTAGGTAGTTGATCTTGAGGGCGTCTGGATCAACCTTGGTAGAACTCATGACTTGGTCTTCTATTTCTGGTACTTTAATACTTGAGTCTTTAAGGCCTTCTTCATCAGGAATGGGGTCTTCTTCCACATCCATTCCTGCCACATAACCATCCTTGTCAGTTTCAGCCAAATGAGCTTCCTTACCTGGAGTGATATTGAGTTGCGCAAAGGCATTGCTCAAGTCATCACTTGACTCGTTGATATGCTCTACTTTGGTGGGTTGAGCTATTGGCATGTTTAGTGATTCGTCCATATTGTCTAGGATAGCTTGAACAGCAAGTATGAATCCATCCTTGAGCCTCCTAGCCTTGGAACGGGTCATGGGGCCTTCTGTGACCTTAGGAATGGTGATGGGAGCTTGGTTCTGGTCCATGACCTCATCACAGTGTATCACTCTTGCTGAGTTCTCCTTTGTGCTCCTTCGCCATTGTTCCTGAGAATAAAAGAAAAGAGAACCAGTAACAAGTTCTAGATAAACAGAACACACAATAAGAAAAATAAGTTTAAGACCAGGCAAGTTTCAGGAACAGAAAACAATCAGATTGGTTTTTTTTATAAATTTCGAAATTAGAATCAAGCAAACAACAAAACAGAACTCAAACACTTGAAACAGACAGCTTGATACTTGAAATTTCGAATCCAGAATCAAGTGAACAACAACAGAATGGATTCAGATCAGAAACACACTTGAGACAGAAAACAAATCAGATTCAAAGCAGAAGCAATCTCAGAAACAGAACAGATTGAAGAACGCAAACTCTACTCAAACCCTAATAGCGAATGGATCAAACTTGTAACGTAACCCGCAAGGATTCGTTAGGGTTCTTATCAAAACAAGATCAAAGCTTGCAGTATTATCAGATTTCAACAGAACAAAAGTAGATCAATCAAAACTAGACAGGATTAAGAGCAGATCAAACAGATTTGTGAAAACAACACACAGATTTATCAGTTTTAAACAACAAACAAGCAGATCGACACAAACTGATAAGGAAGATGAACAGATCAATTGTCAAGTCGAAATAGAACACAGATGAATCACTTTCACACGAGAATATGGAAAGAACACAATCAGATTCGTAATCTAAACACTCAAAGTTAATAGATTTCAACAACAAAAACACAAATCTGATCAAAACACAACAGAATATGAAAAGACAAAAACGAAAATCAGTGAAAAATCGAGTGCTTCCCTTCCAGAGTTGCTCTGATACCACTTGATGAGATCCTAGGATGATGCTCTGGAACAGATGGGATAATCCTTGCAGAAACGAATCAAAAAGACTCAAGTTTCTCAAGGCATGTGGTTTGTTGCGGGACACAAGAGGGATGGCTCGACTCTTGATACTCCAAGGCTTTCTGATCCAGATATTACACACTAAATCAGAGAACCAAAGCCGGATATTACACACCAGCAACCTTCAATTCGTCCAAAGACAAGAGAGAAGAGAGAAAAAGGGTTTTCGATAAAAGACTCCTTATTTTAGAATGAGGGATGCAAGGGTTTAAATAGAAACCAAAGAACACGCTCCTTAGGTTTCGAAAACTTAATAACATAAAAAACTATAGATTAAACATAACATAAGGTAAATAGATAGAGTCTTCTTTTAGGCTTGGACCGAGATTAGCACCTAGGAGATGTGTAAAGCAGCTTGTGGCCTCGTTAAAAACCTTCCTCCGTAAAACCTCTTTGGGACAAAACCAGAGCAAGGAAAAGAGCACACACAAGTACTTTGCCTAAGTACTAAATCAGCTAGATGAGGAGATAGCTTGAAAGGTGATCAAGGTATCTTGGATCATCAAGCTGTGTCCAAGACCTTCTTCCTGTTTCCATATGAGTCTAAGTATTCCTCCAATGGCTCCATTTAGTTTCTTGATTCTAGAACGAGTCATGGGACCTTCTGGAATGGCTAATGCATCTTCATCAGCTGGTTTGTCCATGGGTGCATTGCTGGATACATCATCGTCCTTGTTGACCTGGTCCATGATCACATTACATTCCTTTGTGATTTCCATGATCACATCTGATGTGATCATGGACCGGATCACTAAGGAGAACAAGGAGAGCCTAGATGAGCCACATGAAGCCACATTGCACCAGCAAGCTGGTGATGATGCTCTAGCCATTCCTGCAGGTCCCATGACTCGTTCCAGAGTCAAGAAGCTTAAAGAGAATGTTTTGGATTACTCACTTCATATCCACAACAAGAAAGTCTTGGACAAGGTCTGATCCGAGATGTCTTGATCACAATTCAAGCCATCTCTACATCAAGCTGAGTTAGTGTCTAGGCAAGACATGGGGTGCGTGCTCTTTTCCTTGCTTTTGGTTTTGTCCCACGAGGTTTTCCGGAGGAAGGTTTTTAACGAGGCCACAACTTGTCTTCACATCACTTAGGCCCTATCTCGGTCCAAGTCTAAAAGAAGTTTACATTTTTAAGTTATTTTAAGCATATGTTAAAGTTAAACTATAGTTTTCCATTTTGCTTATTTCCGAAACCCTAGAGAGCTTGTTCTCGGTTTCTTTTATTTAAAGGGTCCTAAACCCTATTGTAAGCCATCCATCTTTTAATCAACGAGTATTCTTTCTCCTTGACGGCTCTCTCTCTAGAAAGTGTGTCGAGTTCTGGTGTGTAATATCCAGAGACCTAAGGGTGTCTAAATTGGTGTGTCATATCCGTTTGTTCATCTAGGAGTATCAAGAGTTCATCCATCCCTCTTGTGTCACCATTCAATCCACACGCCTTGAAGAACTTGAGTCTCTGATTCGTTCTTGCAAGGATCTATCCATTCCCATCAACCAAAGAGCATCCTAGGGTCGCATCAAGTGGTATCAGAGCACCTTTGGTTGGGAAGTACTCGTTTTCTCTCTTGTTAATCTTGTTTCATCCGTGTTTCATCTCTATCATCTTGTTAAGCAGTATTTCTAATTTGTTTAGGGCTGCTCGAGTTTCATAAGAGTTTAGACAAGGATTTAAACTTTTTCCTATTTGCTTGCGAGAAAACCCTAGAGAGAGAAACCCTAGCCGCCTAAGTTCTTTGCTTCTTAGATCAATTTGTTTCATCTGTTAATCTTGTTAATCACCTTGAACACGAGTAGATTAAGGTTGTTTAGGGTGCTAGAAAAGCTTAGAAAAGTTTAGACAAGATTTGAAGAATTCCCTTTTTGTTAGAAATCGGCAACCCTAATCTCCTTTTTGCTTGTAGCCCATTATCCTTTTTACTATTGTCTTGCAGAAGAAGCTTTAGTTTGTTTTATCCTTTTTCCTTTTTGATTGTCTTGTTACCTAGAAACCTTTTACTGGTTATTTTGTTTACCTTTGTGCAGGAAGCATGGGATCCGAGTCTGAAGAAGAAGCTGCACTCGTTAGGAAGAACAAGCTTCTCATGGAGGCTATGTCGGCTCAACTCAATCAGAACATGGTAGCAACCATGACCGAGATGATGAGGACCAACCTCAATGACATCCGGAGAGAGCTCAGAGAAGACATCAGGAGAGCTACTGGTCAAGTTCCAAACCGGGAGACTAGGAGAGAAGAGAGACCTCATGCAACTCGCCAAGAGCATGCCGGTTATGAGGAGACTGACAATGAGTATGAACACCTCAGTTCATCCTCAAGACAAAGCCAAAGAAGACATAGGCGTGTCCAAGAAAGAAGGATGAACCAGGGAGATGAGCTTGCTGGTTTGAAGATAAAGATACCCCCATTCCATGGCAAAGCTGATCCGGATGCCTACCTTGAGTGGGAGAAGAAGATTGAGCTAGTCTTTCAGTGTAAGCAGTACACAAACCACAAGAAGATTCAGATTGCTGCTACTGAGTTCTATGACTATGCTCTAAGTTGGTGGGATCAGTACATCACAACTCGTAGAAGGAATGGAGAGGAACCAGTTGAGACTTGGACAGAGATGAAGTCTATCATGCGCAAGAGGTTTGTTCCAAGTCACTACCACAGAGACTTGCATCACCGGCTTAGGAAACTTACCCAAGGTTCAAGATCAGTGGAGGAGTATTACCAGGAGATGGAGTTGCTCATGCTAAGAGCTAGCATATCAGAAGATAGAGAAGCAACCATGTCAAGGTTCCTATGTGGTTTAAACCGAGAGATACAAGACAATGTTGAGATGCAACATTATGTGGAGCTTGAAGAGATGCTACACAAGGCTATTCTTGTGGAGCAACAGCTCAAGAGGAAGGGACATTCACGCAACCACTATGGCTCTAACCGGTTACACAACACCACAGAAGAGAAGTCACCTTACCCTAAGGAGTCTAAACCGTTCCAGAAGGATCACAAGTCCTATCCAAGAGAAGAGACCAAACCAAGCAGTGCTCTTGACAAGGGCAAAGGCAAGGTTGAAGCTTCTAGTTCCAGAGCTCGTGATGTCAAGTGTTTCAAGTGCCAAGGAAGAGGTCATTATGCCAATGAATGTACCAACAAGAGAGTCATGATCTTGCTGGAAGATGGAGAGTATGCCTCAGAAGATGACAACACCGAGTCTGACCAAGAAGACACTGAAGAAGAACATGAAGAAGGACCAGTCCAGGGGAAGCTTTTAGTAGCAAGAAGGCTTCTAAGCTTGCAAAACAAGGCTGAGGAGCTAGAGCAGCGTGAGAACCTCTTCTACACCCGGTGCTTGGTCCAAGGAAAGGTGTGCAGCCTCATTGTTGATGGAGGTAGTTGTGTGAATGCTGCGAGTGAAACCATGGTCAAGAAGTTGGGATTGAAGGTTCAGAAGCATCCCAAACCTTACCGGCTACAATGGCTGAATGAAGAAGGCACCATGAAGGTTTCAAGTCAAGTCCTTATTCCCTTAGCCATTGGGAGATATGAAGATGAAGTCTTGTGTGATGTGTTGCCTATGGAAGCTGGTCACATACTTCTTGGAAGACCTTGGCAATCTGATCGCCGAGTTATCCATGATGGCTTCACCAACAAGCACTCCTTTGAGTTCAAGAAACGCAAGACCACTCTGGTTCCCTTTATTGATCAGTAAAGAAATAAAGAGAAGACATGAAGTATGGAACATGAAGGAATGAAGAAATCATAAGAAGAGAAGAAACGTGTGACTCAAGTTAGTCCGTACAACCTGTACGGACAACCCTAACCCTACTTGTGACCTAACGTGCCTTGGAAGTGAAGGAACTGAATGGAATGTCGGCCAAGAGGTTCCAGAAGCAAGAGGTGACCGTTTACACTCGACTGGAGCAAGTGGGAGCATTTGAACATAAGTCACATGTTTGAATAAGCATAGTGGACCGTTTAGGTCAGGTCACTTTCATCGACCAGACCAAACATTATTTTATTGTTTCTCTTTCTGATCTTATGTCTTTATATACCTCTGTATCCTCTTATGTCGAAATTAAGGAATCAGAATCCTTCCTTATTCTCTATTCTCTCTGTCGAGTACAAACAACAAACATCTCTCTCTTTCTTCTGCTCTCGAATTAAACTCACTCTCTCTCTCCTGTTCTTGAGTGTTCTTCACCATATTCTTCATAGACTAACACCCTTGACACCTAAGGAAGTCCAACAAGATCAGATTCAACTCCAAAAGAAGAAGGAGATTGATCTAAAACCGGCTGGAACTAAGCAGCCAAACTTCTATGCTAACATGGGTGATATCAAAAGAACTCTCTACTCTAAACAATCTGCTATCTTACTTGTGTTTAAAGAAACTCTTTTGAACCTAACAGATTCTACACCGGTGTATCCGAGTGAAATGGTTTCTCTTTTGCAGGAGTTTCAAGATGTATTTCCAGAGGACAATCCCATTGGTTTACCACCTTTGAGAGGGATTGAGCACCAGATAGACTTTGTTCCAGGATCTACACTTCCAAACCATCCAGCATACAGAACCAACCCGGTTGAGACCAAGTAGTTGGAAAGACAAGTAGAGGAACTCATGGAGAAAGGCTACATCCGAGAGAGTTTGAGCCAATGTGCTGTACCAGTGCTCCTAGTGCCTAAGAAAGATGGTACATGGCGTATGTGTGTTGATTGTAGATCAATCAATAACATCACAGTGAAGTATCGGCATCCTATCCCTAGACTTGATGATATGCTTGATGAATTGCATGGTTCTTGCATCTTTTTTAAGATAGATTTAAAAAGTGGTTATCATCAGATTAGGATGAAAGAAGGAGATGAATGGAAAACTGCATTCAAAACTAAACATGGATTATATGAGTGGTTAGTTATGCCATTCGGATTAACCAATGCACCTAGTACATTCATGAGATTAATGAATCATGTTCTTAGATCATTCATAGGCATTTCTGTTGTAGTATACTTTGATGACATCTTAGTATATAGCAAGAACTTAGAAGAACATCTAGAACATCTTAGGGCTGTCCTGAATGTTTTAAGGAATGAAAAGCTTTATGCCAACTTGAAGAAGTGCAACCTTTTGCACGGATAACTTGGTTTTCCTAGGCTTTGTTGTGAGTGCAGATGGAGTTAAGGTCGATGAGGAGAAGATCAAAGCCATCAAAGACTGGCCGAGTCCAACCACAGTGGGAGAAGTGAGGAGTTTGCATGGGCTCGTTGGGTTCTATAGGCGATTTGTGAGAGACTTAGCACCATTGCAGCTCCCTTGACTGAAGTGATAAAGAAGGATGTCGGATTCAAGTGGGGAGAAGCACAAGAGAAGGCATTCCAATGCCTAAAAGAGAAGCTTACTCAATCACCTCTTCTTATGCTTCCTGACTTTAATTAAACGTTTGAAATAGAATGTGATGCCTCAGGAATTGGAATTGGTGCTGTGTTGATGCAGGATAGGAAACCTATAGCATACTTCAGTGAGAAGCTTGGAGGAGCCACTCTCAACTATGCAACCTATGACAAAGAACTCTATGCCTTGGTGAGGGCATTACAAACGTGGCAACATTACCTGTGGCACAAGGAGTTTGTCATACACACTGATCATGAGTCCCTAAAGTATCTAAAAGGGCAGAGTAAGCTTAGCAAGAGACACGCAAGGTGGGTTGAGTTCATTGAGACATTCCCATACGTGATCAAATATAAACAAGGTAAGGAGAACATAGTTGCTGATGCACTATCTCGGAGGTATGTTCTCTTGACCACTTTAGATGCTAAGTTACTTGGGTTTGAGCAGATAAAAGATATGTATGATACTGACCATGATTTCAAGGAAGCTTATGATTCTTGTGAGAAGTTTGCTGCAGGGCATTACTTTAGACAAGAAGGCTACTTGTTTTATGACAATAGGTTGTGTGTGCCTAACTGCTCTTTGAGAGATCTTTTTGTCAGGGAATCCCATGGGGGCAGTCTAATGGGACACTTTGGGATTGCCAAGACCTTAAAAGTTTTGCAGGATCACTTCTATTGGCCGCATATGAAGAGAGATGTGGAGAGAATCTGTGGGAGGTGTGCTACTTGCAAGCATGCCAAGTCCCAAGTCCAATCCCAGGGTTTGTATACTCCTTTACCCATTCCACACCATCCCTGGAATGACATTTCCATGGACTTTGTTGTTGGATTGCCTAGGACTAGAACTGGAAAGGACTCAATCTTTGTTGTTGTTGATAGGTTCTCTAAGATGGCACATTTCATAGCATGTCATAAGACTGATGATGCATTGCATGTTGCTAACCTGTTCTTTAAAGAAGTTGTTCGTTTGCATGGCATGCCTAGAACTATAGTTTCTGATAGGGACACTAAGTTTCTTAGTTACTTCTGGAAGACACTTTGGTCTAAGCTAGGCACTAAACTGTTGTTTTCTACTACTTGTCATCCGCAAACTGATGGACAAACTGAAGTGGTTAATAGAACCTTAGGAACACTCCTGCGTGCATTCATTAAAAAGAACTTAAGGACATTGGAAGAATACTTACCACACTGTGAATTTGCATACAATCATGCTATGCATTCTGCTTCTAAGTATTCACCTTTTGAGATTGTTTATGGGTTCAATCCCACCTCTCCTTTGGATCTAATGCCTTTACCTGAGTGTGAAAGGATAAGCCTAGATGGCAAGAAGAAAGCAGAGATGGTCCAACGAATCCATGAGAAGGCTAGACAAAACATTGAGCAGAAAACCAAGCTTTATGAGAAGCAAGCCAACAAGGGAGACGTGTGAGAACCTTTGAAGTAGGTGACCAAGTTTGGTTGCACCTGAGGAAGGATAGGTTCCCCAACGAGAGGAAGTGCAATCTGATGCCAAGGGTTGATGGACCTTTCGAGATCATCCACAAGATCAATGACAATGCCTACAAACTTGATCTCCAAGGTAAGTATGATGTATCAAATAGCTTCAATGTCACTGACTTGGCTCCTTTTGCTGTAAATGAACCTGATTTGAGGACAAATCCTTTTCAAGAGGGAGGGGATGATGTGATCATGGACCGGATCACTAAGGAGAACAAGGAGAGTCTAGATGAGCCACATGAAGCCACATTGCACCAGCAAGCTGGTGATGATGCTCTAGCCATTCCTGAAGGTCCCATGACTCGTTCCAGAGTCAAGAAGCTTAAAGAGAATGTTGTTGGATTACTCACTTCACATCCACAACAAGAAAGTCTTGGACAAGGTCTGATCCGAGATGTCTTGATCACAATTCAAGCCATCTCTACATCAAGCTGAGTAAGTGTCTAGGCAAGACATGGGGTGCGTGCTCTTTTCCTTGCTTTTGGTTTTGTCCCACGAGGTTTTCCGGAGGAAGGTTTTTAACGAGGCCACAACTTGTCTTCACATCACTTAGGCCCTATCTCGGTCCAAGGCTAAAGAAGTTTACATTTTTATTTCATTTTAAAGCTTATGTTAAAGTTAAACTATAGTTTCCTTTTTACTTATTTCCGAAACCCTAGAGAGCATGTTCTCGGTTTCTCCTTATTTAAACGGGTCTCTAAACCCTATTGTACTCATCCATCCTTTAATCAACGAGTTATCTTTTCTCCTTGACAGCTCTCTCTCTAAGACAAGTTGTCGAGTTTCTTCTGGTGTGTAGTATCCAGGAACCTAAGGGTGTTTGCTTGGTGTGTTATATCCGAGTTATTCATCTAGGAGTATCAAGAGATCTTATCATCCCTCTTGTGTCACCAATCGATCCCAACCTTGAAGAACTTGAGTCTCTGATTTGTTCTTGCAAGGATCTATCCATTCCCATCAACCAAAGAGCATCTTAGGGGCGCATCAACATCACCTTCAGGAATGGCTAGAGCATCATCACCAGGCTGCTGGTGCAATGTGGCTTCATGTGGCTCATCTAGGCTCTCCTTGTTCTCCTTAGTGATTCGGTCCATGATCACATCATTAGGGCTCGAGTTTTATAAAGTTTAGACAAGGTTTAAGACTTTTTCCTTTTTTTGTTTGCAGAAACCCTAGAGAGATAAACCCTAGCCGCATAAGTTCTTTGCTCCTTAGATCACTTTGTTTCATCTGTTAATCTTGTTAATCTCCTTGAACACGAGTAGATTAAGGTTGTTTAGGGTGCTAGAAAACCTTAGAAAAGTTTAGACAAGATTTGAAGAATTTCCTTTTTGCTTGAAATCGGCAACCCTAATCTCCTTTTTCCTTGTAGCCGATTATCCTTTTTACTTTTGTCTTGCAGAAGAAGCTTTAGTTTGTTTTTACCTTTTTCCTTTTTGCTTGTCTTGTTTACCTAGAACCCTTTTACTGGTTATATTGTTTTCCTTTGTGAAGGAAGCAATGGGATCCGAGTCTGAGGAAGAAGTGAACTCGTCAGGAAGAACAAGCTTCTGATGAAGGCTATGTCGGCTCAACTTAATCAGAACATGGTAGCAACCATGACCGAGATGATGAGGACCAACCTCAATGACATCCGGAGAGAGCTCAGGGAAGAAGTCAGAAGAGCTACTAGTCAAGTTCCAAACCGAGAGACTAGGAGAGAAGAGAGACCTCATGCAACTCGCCAAGAGCATGCTGGTTATGAGGAGACTGACAATGAGTATGAACACATCAGTTCATCCTCAAGACAAAGCCAAAGAAGACATAGGCGTGTCCATGAAAGGAGGATAAACCAGGGAGATGAGCTTGCTGGTTTGAAGATAAAGATACCCCCATTCCATGGAAAAGCTGATCCGGATGCCTACCTCGAGTGGGAGAAGAAAATTGAGTTAGTCTTTCAGTGTAAGCAGTACACAAACCACAAGAAGATTCAGATTGCTGCCACTGAGTTCTATGACTATGCTCTAAGTTGGTGGGATCAGTACATCACAACTCGTAGGAGGAATGGAGAAGAACCAGTAGAGACTTGGACAGAGATGAAGTCTATCATGCGCAAGAGGTTTGTTCCAAGTCATTACCACAGAGACTTGCACCACCGGCTCAGGAAACTTACCCAAGGTTCAAGATCAGTGGAGGAGTATTACCAGGAGATGGAGTTGCTCATGCTAAGAGCTAGCATATCAGAAGATAGAGAAGCAACCATGTCAAGGTTCCTGTTATTAACATGAAGACATTTAACAAGAAGAGATCAAGAGAGGAACATTTGGTCTAAGTAAAGAGAAGTGATCCGTACAAGACTTGTGAAGCAAGTCTGTCTGTACAACTCCTTGGCGCCCAAGCAACTAACTCTGACCTAGCTTGACTTGGAAGACAAGGAGTTTAATTCAAATCGACCAAGAGGGATTCAAACTGGTTTGAATGGTCAAGATACCCGTTGGGAAGCAGAAGCAAGTGGAGGATTTAAATATAGTAAAGATCACATGTTCCATTTAGGGTCTGTGGCTGCTGAGGACCTGTCCCTTTCTCTCGGCCAGACCACCTTTGTTTATTCTTTTCTCTTTTGTCTCCCTGTGTCTATTTATGTATTGCTCCAGACCAATATTCAGATCAAGGAAATAAACTCCTTCTCTCTCTTATTCTCTCTGTCGAGTAACACAAACCCTACTCTCTCTCTTAACCATTTCGAATCAAACTCCCTCTCTCTCACCTGTTCTTCATTATTCTTCACTCTGTTCTTCACTAAACTAACATGGTATCAGAGCCTCAAAGCTCCTAAACCTATATTTTCTTCCGCAAATCTACTCTACTCACTTCACTCTTTCTTTTCATCCGATTAGTTCTTGATTTTCTTGAAGAACATTCTTTTATCCAGTGGATAATAGCCTTGTTCTTGCGAGTTCATCAAGTATTCTTCCTCATTTTTCTTCATCTCTTCACAAGATAAACAAAGTATACTTGTTCATCTATGTTTCCTGTTTGCTTTAGTATCCAGAAACTATTTTTTCTTTCTCAAAAACTCTTGGGTACATCCTTTTACCCACTGGATAATAGCAACTCGAAATGGAGCAAAACAAGGCAGTGGTGATTCCAGTCACTCTAAAAGGAGTGAACTACCTTCTCTGGTCAAGATTGATCAAGAATGCCCTTGGTGGAAGAGGTTTATGGTCCCATATCACTCCAGGTGAGGTGCCAAAACAAACCATTCAAGGAGAAGATGGCAAGGAGCTTGTGGTGGCAGATGAAGGCAAATGGAGTCAAGAGGACTTTATGGTGCTGAACATCATCCAGAGCTCACTTGATGGCCCCATAATGGAGGCCTACTCATATTGTGAAACCGCAAAAGAGTTGTGGGATACCCTTCAGAAGGTATATGGAAACATATCCAACCTAAGTAGGGTCTTTGAAGTAAAGAAGGCCATCAACTGCTTGAACCAGGAAGATGTGGACTTTAACCAACACTTTGGTAAGTTCAGAGCTCTCTGGGCAGAGCTGGAGAAGTTGAGGCCAAGTACTACGGATCCTACCATCCTGAATGAGAGGCGTGAGCAAGACAAGGTGTTTGGTCTACTCCTCACTCTCAATCCAGGCTACAATGACCTCATCAAACATCTGTTGAGGGAAGACAAGTTACCTACCCTTCAGGAGGTATGTGCTCAAATCCAGAAGGAGCAAGGCTCAGTGGTTCTATTTTGTGGAAAAGGTGACTTGAACATGGCTCACAAGGCTGAAGCCTCAGCTAACAAGGTCTTCTTCAAACCAGAGAACCGGCGAGTTACTTGTGAGCATTGCAAGAAGAGTGGTCAAATGAAGAACCAGTGCTGGATTCTTCACCCACACCTCAGGCCACCATCAAGATTTAACCAAGCAAGGGCCAGTGAAGCTGTTCAGCAAACCTCTCAGCCTATGCGTCCAAATGGTGAAGGAAGCGCTCTGGTTTCTACCACCTATGCAGTTGGAGCCACATCTCAACCAGCCCTTGATGATGCCTTCATCCGCAAGTCAGACATTGAGGCCCTTATCAAGGCACTCAATGTAAAGTCTGGTAACATCAGTAGAAATGTTTTAAATAAATCATTGAGTGATAAACATTGATTATTGATTCAGGAGAATCTCATCACATGATTAAGGACTCTAGTCTTATTAGCAACATTGAACCTGCCTTAGGAAGTGTAGTAATTGCTAATGGTGATAGAGTACCTATTAGAGGCATAGGTGTTAAGTTGAGGCATCTATCTTGGGGTTGATTAGAAAGAAGAGAGAAGAAGGGTTTGGGTCGACCTTGTCCGTACAAGGCCGTACAGGCCGTACAAGGCCGTACAAGTCCGTACAGGCCGTACAGGCCGTACAAGGTCGACCAAAAGCATTCGTCCAGTTTTTACCTTCCGGGTGAAACCAAAGTGACTCAAGGTGATTCTGCGGCAAGGTAAACTTATCCAACCGTTGGAAAGGAAGAAGCTCACCGCGTGGAAAGGCTGGCACAAGGCTGGAAAGGATCAGCATCTTGTCAAAGATGCTGATGCCATTTACTTGGCCAGGAAGCCTCCTTTTCAAATAAGCGCGCCCCTGGTTAATCTGAGCCACACCTTTCTTTGCTTTACTTTCTGAAAACCCTTGTAGCTCTCTCTATATAAACGAACCCCTTGAGGATGAATAAATCATACAGTTCTCTCTAAACTTTCGAGTCTCATAATGTTCTTCATAGTCTTTCATTAATCTTCTTAGTTCTTAGTCTAAACCGAGTCTTTCTTTCATCAAATCTCTTTCTAGTCTTGTTCTTGTTACTTATTCGTCTAAGATCTTAAAAGATCTTATGGTATCAGAGCCTGGTTCATCACGATCTGGGTTTGTGTTCATCGAGTTGAAGAAGATCAAGGTTGAAGCTTTTTGAAGATCTAAGGCTGTTCCTTGAAGATCCGGGTAGAAGACTGAAGTTTGAAGCTTGTGTGGTGTAAAAGCTTGAGTCTTTCACGTTCTTACCTTCAAAGACTCAACCTTTCCTCTCGTTTCTGGGTTCATCCGTGTTCTAAGGTATAGATCCACTCATTTCCAAGCTTTTGAAGTCAAGCTGGTTGTAGATGGATAGTGTTAGCATGAAGGTTCCGGTTACTCTAAAGGGGAGTAACTATCTGTTGTGGTCTCGTTTGGTGAAGACTGCTGTGGGAAGTAAGGGCTTATGGGGGCATATCTCATCTGGTGAAGCTCCTAAGCTCATTACTCAAGAAGGTGAAGCTGCAAGTGCCACAAGTGAGGTGGAGAAATGGCAGCAAGAAGACATGATGGTGATGACACTTCTTCAAGGATCTCTTGAGACTCCTATCATGGAAGCTTATAGCTACTGTGAAACCGCAAAGGATCTATGGGATACCTTGAAGAAGGTGTATGGAAACATCTCAAACTTGAGCCGTGTGTTTGAGGTGAAGAGAGCAATCAACGGGTTGCTACAAGAAGATATGGAGTTCACTAAGCATCTTGGAAGGTTCCGAGCTCTCTGGTCCGAGTTAGAGATGCTGAGACCAAGCACGGTTGATGCTGATGAGTTGAATGAAAGGCGTGAGCAAGATAAGGTCTTTGGGCTCCTGCTCACTCTAAACCCTGCCTACAACAGCCTCATCAAGCATATCCTGAGAGCTGAGAAGCTTCCATCTCTAGAAGATGTGTGTGCTCAGATACAAAAGGAGCAAGGCTCTATTGGGTTGTTTGGAGGTAAGGGGGAGCTTACCTTGGCTAACCAAGCTGCGCAAACTGATCAGGTTGAAACACCAATGGCAAACAAAGCTGCTTTCAACAAGTATGAAGACCGGAGGTTCAATGGTAACTGTGATCATTGCAAGAAGCACGGCCACAAGAAGAGTCAGTGCTGGATCCTCCACCCACATCTCAAGCCGGCCAAGTTCATGAAGGAGAGGGAAGCTAGAGCTCACATCTCGGAGGGGTCAACTGTTGCAAGCTCAAGCAAGACAACCGATGGTGATAAGAGGGAGGCAAGTGAAGGAAAGTCCCTTGTTGCCTACACGGGTGGTACCAGCAGGAACAATGATCAAGACTACATCCGGAGGTCTGACATTGAAGCCCTCATCAAAATGCTCAAGGAGAATGGTAACACCTTTGGTAACCTTAATGGGTATTCTCTTGGTGCTTCAATGGTTGCTAGTAAGCTAGAGAATGTGATTGATCTTAGGACTGATAGAACTGGTAGGACATTAGAAATGAACCGCCAAAGTATTGCTTGTTCTATTCCTAAAGGTACTTGTCATATTGCTAATAGCTCAGCTAAACCTTTGATAGTAGACTCAGGAGCCTCCCATCACATGATAAGTGACACCAATCTGATCAAAGATATTGAACCAGCTAATGGTCATGTCATGATTGCTAATGGTGATAAGATTCCTATTAGAGGAGTGGGAAATCTAAAACTGTTTAGTAAGAACTCAAGAGCTTTCTATATGCCTGAATTCACTTCAAATCTGTTATCAGTTAAGAAATGTACTAATGATTTAAATTGTAAGGTGATATTCAGTCCTAACGAGGTTGAGTTTCAGGATATTGAGAGCCAAAGGATGATTGGAAAAGGAGTTACCAAGGGCGAGTTATATATGCTTGAAGAGCTTGATCCTGTTTCTAATTATAGTTGTTCCTTTACTACTGTTTCTTCTGCTTTGAATAAGAGTGCTTTGTGGCATGCTAGACTAGGACATCCTCATGTTAGAGCTTTGAACTTGATGTTACCAGGTGTTGTTTTCGAAAATAATGAGTGTGAAGCTTGCATTTTAGGCAAGCATTGTAAGAATGTCTTTCCAAAATCATCTACTGTTTATGAGAAGTGCTTTGATTTGATTCATTCTGATGTTTGGACTGCTCCTTGCATATCTAGGGATAATCATAAGTATTTTGTGACATTCATTGATGAAAAATCCAAATACACCTGGTTAACACTCATTCCATCTAAAGATAGAGTCCTTGATGCATTTAAGAACTTTCAATCCTATGTGACTAACCATTATCATGCCAAGTTTAAAATTTTTAGATCAGATAATGGAGGAGAGTACACAAGTCATGCCTTCAAGGATCACTTAGCTCGTCATGGGATCCTTCACCAGACCAGTTGCCCTTACACTCCTCAGCAAAATGGAGTGGCTGAGAGGAAGAATCGCCATCTCATGGAGGTCGCAAGGTCCTTAATGTTTCAAGCAAATGTGCCTAAGAGATTTTGGAGTGATGCTGTCACTACTGCTTGCTATCTCATCAACCGGACACCTACAATGGTACTGAATGATCAAGCCCCCTTTGGGGTTCTAAACAAGTATAAACCATCAGTGGACTATCTACGGGTCTTTGGATGCCTCTGCTATGTGCTGATTCCTGGAGAGATGAGAAACAAGTTAGAAGTCAAGAGTACAAAGGCAATGTTTATAGGCTACTCCACAACTCAGAAGGGATACAAGTGCTATGATCCGGTGGCAAGAAGAGTTCTGGTGTCTAGGGATGTCAAGTTCATAGAAGAAAGGGGGTATTATGAGGAGAAGAATCAAGAAGAGTTGAAGGACCTTACCTCGGATAAGGCAGCAACTCTTAGAATTATCTTGGAAGGTCTTGGCATTGGAGTGACCAAGAACCCGAATGGAAGTGGTCCAACAGGGACAAGTGAAGCAAATCAGTCTCCCCACCTTGATCATGAGGGGGGAAACACTGAAGATCAGGAAAGTGGAAGTTCTGACAGTAGTGGAGAGTTTGATGCAGGTCAAGAGGAGTTTGATGATCCTCCGGAGGAAGATAGAAGTTCAGCGTCTCATGATCAAAGTGGAGATGCTCAAGAAGGTCAGAGAAGTCCAAGCCCTGATCATCAAGAGGAGGAAGAACCTGAGGGAAGGGAAGTAGAACAGCAACAATAGTTGAGGAGAAGCTCTAGGATAAGAATACCACCATCTGATTGGGTCAACACTAGGGTCTACTATAATGCCCAAGCTGTTGCGCACCCATCTCAAGTGGTCTGCTCTTTTACTCAGTATCCAGAAGAGCACTGTTCCTTCATGGTCAGCCTAGATGAGAGCTACATACCAAGATCCTATGAGGAAGCAGTTAAAGATAAAGAATGGAAGGAGTCAGTTGGTGCTGAGGCAAGTGCAATGATCAAGAATGACACATGGTATGAAAGTGAGTTGCCAAAAGGGAAGAAGGTGTTAAACCTGAAGAGAGAAATGGACCATTAAAGGCCATGTGCAAAGTTAGAGCCAAAACCCATTAGAAGTCTGATCAAGGACTAAAGAGGGTCCAGGAGCTTATGCTGAGCAAGACCAAGGTTCAAGAAGGGCTTATGATCAAGAAGGAAGTGTTTGGGAAGATTTGGGAGCTATTGGGCGAAAGTGCAAAAAGAGGGTCGACTGTACGGACAGTTGTACGGCCTGTACGGACAGTTGTACGGCCGTTACGGCCTTGTACGGACTGTACGGACATGGTCGACCCAAAACACTTCCTGGTTCAACTTTTGGGTGAATTTGGGCAATGTGCAAAATTTGGGTCAAGGTGTACGGACGGGTGGTCCGTACACAGTCCGTACGGTCGAGAAATAAAGCAGTTTCGGGTTTGTCTTCGGTTTAATCACTTTAAACCAAAGCAATTCGAATACCTTGTGACTGATTGAAGCTAAGGAGGCAAGGGATCATTTGGGACGAGATGGATAAGAGGAATATGCTCTCAAGATGCTTATCCAAAAGAAGGAATGAACTTGGACTGATCATTGGCCAGGTTCATGTGCATTGCTGGCCTATTCCTGGCCAAGCTTTCCTAGGCGCGCCCAGGCTGTCTCCAGCCTGTATGAAGACCATCTGACTTCATCTAAACCGTCCATTCTCTCAGGCTTTATCAGCCCTTAGATATAGGTTAATGTTTGCTTCTTGTATTGCCTATAAAGGCCTCATTATCGATTGTAAACAAATCAAGTGAGAGAGTGGGGTTTCCCCTCCTCCTTCCTATTCTTTTCTGGGTTTTAAAACTCTGTTCTTCACTCTCTTAGTCTCTGGTTCATCAAGTCTCACGAATCTCTCTTTAGTCTCATTATTCTCTTAGTCTCTTCCACAATCTTATTCTCTCATCAAGTCTTCTTTTCTCCTTTTTATTACAAGATCAGTCCGAACCTGTTGAGGTTGAAGCTTCTCACACAACCCACGGCCTGAACTCTGATAAACTTTCATGGTATCAGAGCCAGGTTAATCATAACCTGGTTCATTAGCATCCACAAGCTCAAGCTCTCTCTCTCTCTCATGCCATTTCTAAAGCAATGAAGAAGCTTCTGTGCATCCAGTTGTTTAAACCCTTCAAGATCGAAACTTTATCATTCATGACGTGCCCAGAAGCTATTCTCAGTTCATCCTCCTCTCCCATGTTCGTTCTGGGGAAAGAAGGCCAGTGGAAGCTTGTCCAAGCCGCTTTTCCTCACTGTCCAAGGAGAAACCTTTTAAAGAAGGAGACTTTAAACTTGGATCTTGGTGTGGCTACTCAGACATGGGAAAGTTGGCGTCTTTGCATGATAGGGGTCAAGGGGGAAGGTCACACAAAGAAGGAGGTGTTGGTTCCCAAACCAACAACCCAAATCTGTCTAGTCATGAACCGGGTAACCATGGAGGTTCAAGGAACCAGCACAGGTTCCTTGACTGTAAGATAACTTCCTTCCCTTGTTTAAAGCTTGAGACTTTTGTTATGGCCGTGTGGTTTAGTGTGTGTTCATGTCCTGAGGGTCTTATAAAGCTTGCTAGATACGGTCCCAGGATGCTTAAAGGTCTTGTGTGATGTATGATTGTTAAAAAGGCCATACCTTGTTCTCTGTTTGAATGTGTATTAGGGTGCTAGATAGTGTATCAGCTCCAGTGATTGCATTCATGACTGATTAGAACTTGTTAAGGTGTTTTGCTGTTTCATCATTCACTTGGTTGGTTGCTGCCTTATGTTGAGCACCTAGAGTAATGTCTAAGGATGCGGTTAAGGTAGCCTAGTTTTGCCTAAATGAAATGTGTTTTATCTTATCAGATCATGCATTGTCATTTAGGAAGTTGCATTGCTGTTGACATTGGAGATCAAACTTGTTGATTAGTCAAGGTTTGATCCCAATGCTTGTGGCCTAATCTATTCTGGAGTTTGAGTGCTGTACAGGAACATAAGAAGTGTTCAGTGTCTAACCAAACCTAGTAAGAAAAGGCGCTGCCCATTGAGAAGCAATGGAGAGTTTGTTTGTGTGAAGAGTTAGTGGCATTAAGACACTACTGTGGAAGTGGTGTGCTGCTAGCTCAAGAGGCACATAAGTAGGAATGGTCATCTCTTAAGTCCATGGGAGACTGGTGACCAAAGGAACTGAAGCTAAAGAAATGGTGAACACGGTTTTAGATCTCTCTTGAGCTCATTCCAAGTTTAGATCCAAATCTCGGCCAAACTAGAGAAAGAAACTCAAGTGATCTACCAGAAGTACCATCAAGCTCAGTGACCTGTATTGATCCGAGAAGAGTTGCATTGGGGGCTAAGCATCAAGTCTGAAAAGGATGGAGATGTTCCTCAAGAGCCAAGTCTGAAGCTGCCTCAAGCAGTAATGACCAAAGAAGGGTTGGGCTAAACCCAACAAGAAATACTGACCTGTGTTCATGGAGGTTTAAGGAATCAGCCCAGATTCCTTAGCTGTAAGCAAATCCTTTATCCCTTAATAAGAGTTTATACTTTGGTGTGCATGAAGTGTTGTTGGTCCCAGGATCTCCTGGCTTGTTTACTGCATTGTTTTGTGTTCTGATTCTCGTTCTTGCATAAGCATCATAGTGGTGGTTTAGTATTGTCTCGTGCATTGTCATATCTCTTTTGGTCATGGTGTGTAGAACTGAATGTCTCTGCTACTTGCATCATGAGAATTGTTTAGACTGTTTTGCATCCATAAGCATATAGGTAGTGATTCAATCCGGTTCTTTGTTGCTTGGATGTTAACGACATAGTTAATCCATCAGAGATATCAAGTAGGATTTAGAAGTATGTCTAAACTACTTGAATCTATGATCTTGATGAAACTATTGCTCATTATCATGTCTGGGTGTTTTCTTTCATTCAGTTTAGGTTGTTTAAAATGGATCATATAGTGGTTAGTTCGGATTGAATCTGTTGCATTCTAATAGTTGCTGTCTAAGATTGTTGCATTCATATATGGTGCATCTAAAATTCCAGCCTAGTTGCAAGTGCTTTGTTTCTAGAGAAGTTTAAATTGCCCTGTCTTGCTCTGTGGTCTGCTGGTTTCAAGTTTTCTTTTAGCTTGTTGAGGCATTGGTGATCAAACCGAATGAGTGATCTTGGTTTGGTCCCAATGGGATGATCTAATCTTGCATTGAGTTGTGGTGATGTTAGGTACACAAGTTGTGATACAGTGACAAACCAAACCACAGTGACAAGACAAAGGTCTAATGCCATTGCATATCATCACTAGACGTGTCAGTCCACAAACTACAGGAAGTGTAGTGTGATTGAGTATGCAATGAGAGGTTGATACCATTGTATGATACCACTTGGACATGTAAGTCCCAAAGTCTACAGGAAGTGTAGAGTGGGATATCATACAATGAGAGACTACCTTGTGAGGGCTCTTAAGGTGATTCAAACACCAATAGTTCCTGGTATAAGGAAGAGAGCCAAAACTCACAAGGGTAAGGACATCAAGTCGTGGAAAGACTGATGGTTCCTAAGACCATGAAGTTCCATTGCCAACAATCCATGGGAAGTCCATAAGCCTACTCTAAAGAGTGTAGAGAGGATGTTGTGACAATGGAGCAATGTCTTGCAGTTCTGTCCATGGTGGTTCAGTCACCATGCGCCTACATATCATGAGAGTGTAGAGAGGACAGTAGACAAGCAAAGAAAAGCATCACCAAGAGGGTGCTGCAATGAAGATCATTACCAAAGTCATGAGGAGTCCGGTGATCTAAAGCTTGAAGAGAAGTACCAGTGAGTTGCCAAGATGATCCAGGGGTTACATTGCCCATTTCCTCAGTCCCATTGCATACCATTCCATGGATGCATCAGTCCATTCAAATACAAGGAGTGTATAGAGAATGGGTTATGCAATGGTGAGAAAATGTCTTGTGAGGATCTCTCTGTGGTGATTCGAACACTCTAGTTCCTGTTTAAGGAAGAGATTAAACTCACAAGAAGAAGGCTATCACAAAATCAAGAAGACCGGTGGTCCTAAGGCCATGGATTGCTTAGACCATTCACAAGCTTAGCTCCTTTCTATACTCGGAGTTAAGCTTGAGGGGGAGTCTTAGTATGCATGATCCATGGTCCTTTATAAAGCCTTTGCAAGGACTTCAACAAAGGATCATCCAACCGGGTCTAGGAAGTGGCATCTCTATGCAAAGAGGCTGTTCAGAGCAGTCTTGGTTGTGTATATATGAAAGCTCAGCTCAATGCAGCCTCAATGGTGAGGTGGTTGAAACTGAAGCTGAGTGATCCATACAACCTCCCATCAAGTTAGTGTTGCCATGGAGAGGCTGCAACTGGCCGAGTGTGAGGGATTCAAGTGACAAACCAGTCACTCCTCATCCAAACAAAAAGGGAAGTAACTTGAACTCAATTCAATTCATGTCATTCATCATTTCTTCTTAAATCTCGAAATGATTCTTAAATGCTTGAATAGATTGGCTCTGATTGTTATGGGTAAAATGGAATAAGTTCTAGTACTATTGCCTTAGTAGAAATCATCATTGATATCTTGCTTCATTTAGAAGAATGTCTAAGTTGCTAGAATCTCTGGTTTGGTTTCATTCTTTTGTGGTGTGCCTAAGTTTCTTTTTTTTTTGTGGATATACTTGATAAGTACTGATGCACCTTTGGGATAATGTATCAGGTACCATTACCAGAGATTGAACCTCACTGAAGATGATTATGTGTAAAGTTAGGGCTAGGCCATACAGATTTGGTACGGACGTATGTACTCGGACCGAACGGATCTGTACGGACCAAGTCGACCCGAAAACTTTACATTCGACCAAATGAGGTTGTTTTGGGTCTATGAAGAGGTCAAGCCGAGTTCTATGAGGGTGCAAGCCTGTGTGTTGTTGGCTGCACGAGTTTAGGCCACGGTCCAGAGTCCTTTGTGTCCAACCACACTGGTTCTAAGGCACAAAGGCTCAATGGCCAATCCCTAGGCCTTGAAGGAGCTTACTCTTTTCCTTATGAGGGTTTTATCCCTAAGGAGGGTTTTCTCTCATAAGGTTTTTAATGAGTAGTGACTTCAGGGTTCCAAGCTTGACTCAGGATCTATAGAGTCAAGCTTGAGGGGGAGTGTTAAACCTGAAGAGAGAAATGGACCATTAAAGGCCATGTGCAAAGTTAGGGCCAAAACCCATTAGAAGTCTGATCAAGGACTAAAGAGGGTCCAGGAGCTTATGCTGAGCAAGAACAAGGTTCAAGAAGGGCTTATGATCAAGAAGGAAGTGTTTGGGAAGATTTGGGAGCCATTGGGCGAAAGTGCAAAAATTGGGTCGACTGTACGGACAGTTGTACGGCCTGTACGGACAGTTGTACGGCCTGTACGGACTGTACGGACATGGTCGACCCAAAACACTTCCTGGTTCAAATTTTGGGTGAATTTGGGCAATGTGCAAAATCCGGGTCAAGGTGTACGGACGGGTGGTCCGTACACAGTCCGTACGGTCGAGAAATAAAGCAGTTTTGGGTTTGTCTTCGGTTTAATCACTTTAAACCAAAGCAATTCGAATCCCTATTGACTGATTGAAGCTAAGGAGGCAAGGGATCATTTGGGACGAGATGGATAAGAGGAATATGCTCTCAAGATGTTTATCCAAAAGAAGGAATGAACTTGGACTGATCATTGGCCAGGTTCATGTGCATTGCTGGCCTATTCCTGGCCAAGCTTTCCTAGGCGCGCCCAGGCTGTCTCCAGCCTGTATGAAGACCATCTGACTTCTGTTAAATGAGAAGCCAATGCCATATTGTTCAAGCTGAAGCAAAGGAAACAAGTGGAGTTGAACAGGGATACTCTTGGCTGAGAAAAGAGAAGGCAATTCACTAAAAAGATGGATGCTGACTCTTTGCAAAGTCCCCCTATCAAGTCAGTTCTACAAGTCACTTTGCAAGGCCATTCTGAAGAAGGATGAAGTGAGGGATTCAAGTGCAAGCCAGGAGGGCAGACACTCCTCATTATCACCCTAAATACATGCTGGCTTGATCTCAACCCATGAAGAAGGCAAGAAGTCAGAAACAAGGGGGAGACAAGCTGTGAAACAAGAAGAAGGTTCAAATGGAACCAGTTGAGTGTCAAGCAGGAAAGGAGTGGCGCCCTTCCTGGCCAATAAAGTTGTCTAAACCTAGGCTGGATTGCTTGTACTCTTTTTCCCTATAATTAGGTTTTTAATGAGGCAAGTAATCTCAGTTCCAAGCTTTCCCAAAGATTCCTATGGTCAAGCTTGAGGGGGAGTGTTGGAATAATGAAAGAAAGAGAAGAAGAAACAAAGCTGGTTAAAGATAGAATCTGGATCAAGCAGACTTGACTTGCAAGGAAAGATGAAGGCTGTCCATAAACCACTTAACCTAACCTGACTTGCAAGGCAAGAAAGGTATTTGGAAAACTCTTGGACGTGGCTAAAGGTCCAGAAACCTAAGGATACTTGGTTTGAATTCAAATGGAAGGAGCTAGTTTGAATTGGACAAGAAGAAGTCACATGGGGGCTTTGGAGATGCAGCTGGACCTGTCACTATCGCACCAAGCTGAATGTGCCCTCTTCCTCCAGTCACTTTCTCTTCCTCTGGACGTGCCAGAATGTCCATGCCACAGCATGCTCCTTACCAGTCTGCCCCAGCCAGTTCTGAACCTGCTCTGATCTCTCTTTCTTTACAAAATTAGTTATTTAAGTTTTCATGTTTTATTAGTAGTTTATTGTGCTTGTAATGAATTGTAACTTGGCTATAAAGCCCTCACATGTAACCCACGAAATTCCTAAGGAGAATTGAGCCTCCTCCTTCATTATTCTCTCTGGTTCATACACTCTCATATTCTATCTAAGTCTCATACACTCTCATACTCAGAAACTCTCTTAAACTCTCCATAATCTTTCATTCTCTCATACAAGGCAATTCTGCCTCATACTATTGTCTCTCATCCATTCTCTTGTTTTCTCTCAACCAGACTCTCACACACTTTCATTCTCACCATATTCTCTCTATTCTCACAACTTCATCTAAACCGTCCATTCTCTCAGGCTTTATCAGCCCTTAGATATAGGTTAATGTTTGCTTCTTGTATTGCCTATAAAGGCCTCATTATCGATTGTAAACAAATCAAGTGAGAGAGTGGGGTTTCCCCTCCTCCTTCCTATTCTTTTCTGGGTTCTAAATCTCTGTTCTTCACTCTCTTAGTCTCTGGTTCATCAAGTCTCACGAATCTCTCTTTAGTCTCATTATTCTCTTAGTCTCTTCCACAATCTTATTCTCTCATCAAGTCTTCTTTTCTCCTTGTTATTACAAGATCAGTCCGAACCTGTTGAGGTTGAAGCTTCTCACACAACCCACGGCCTGAACTCTGATAAACTTTCAGAAGGCAGTGACCAGTAGATGGATCTTTACTATAAAATACTTGGCGAATGGAAAGATTGATAGGAAGAAAACCAGATTGGTTGCAAGGGGCTTCACTCAAACCTATGGAGAAGATTATGTGGATACTTTTGCACCAGTTGCAAAACTTCACACTATTAGGATCATCCTATCTCTTGCGGTTAATCTTGAGTGGGGACTATGGCAAATGGATGTGAAGAATGCGTTTCTTCAAGGAGAACTTTAAGATGAGGTCTACATGCACCCTCCACCAGGCCTAGAGCACTTAGTGAAGAAAGGAAATGTGCTCCGACTCAAGAAGGCAATCTATGGCCTTAAACAATCTCCTAGAGCATGGTACAAAAAGTTGAGCACCACTCTCAATGGCAAAGGGTTCAAGAAATCTGAACTGGACCATACCTTGTTCACTCTTCCGACCACATCAGGTATAGTTGTCCTTCTTGTGTATGTTGATGATATCATCATCACAGGAAGTGACAAGGCAGGTATCCAATCCACTAAAGACTTCCTTAAATCTGTGTTTGAAATTAAAGACTTGGGAGAGATGAAATACTTTCTTGGCATTGAGATATGTAGATCCAAGGAAGGTTTGTTTCTGTCCCAAAGAAAGTATACACTTGATCTCTTGAAA
This sequence comes from Moricandia arvensis, assembly GCA_905132765.1. Taxonomy (NCBI): domain Eukaryota; kingdom Viridiplantae; phylum Streptophyta; class Magnoliopsida; order Brassicales; family Brassicaceae; genus Moricandia; species Moricandia arvensis. Next base: position 880 of record CAJHQP010005764.1, on the reverse strand, counting down.
GATGCAGGGAAACATGGAGGGAAGACACAAAGATGCCACTAGAGGATGGGTACAAGGTTCCTCGTGAGGGGGAGATTGAAGACAACCGGCCATTCCATGATCCTAAGCTTTATAGAAAGCTTGTTGGTAAGTTGATCTATCTTACCATTACTCGACATGATATATGTTTTGCTGTGACTCAGGTCAGTCAACACATGCAAGTCCCAAAGGAACACCATTGGCACATGGTTGAGAGGATCCTGATGTATCTAAATGGATCACCAAAACTTGGAGTATGGATGGGATGCAATAAGAGAACTGAAGTGGTGGGCTATTGTGACGCGGATTGGGCAGGAGATAGGATGGATAGGAAGTCAACCACTGGATATTGTACCTTCATAGGTGGGAACCTAGTTACCTGGAAGAGCAAGAAGCAGAAGGTGGTCTCCTGTTCCAGTGCTGAAGCTGAGTATAGGGCAATGTTGAAGCTTACAAACGAGTTGGTGTGGATCAAAGGCATCTTGAAGCATGTGGAGGTTGATCAGTCTACACCAATGACTATGCATTGTGATAATCAAGCAGCGATTCATATAGCTTCCAACTCAGTCTTCCATGAAAGAACCAAGCACATTGAGGTCGATTGCCACAAGGTGAGACAGATGATTGGGTTGGGTGTAACCTTGCCGTGCTACACAAGGAGTGAGGATCAGTTGGCGGATGTGTTTACAAAGGCTGCTAGACAGAAGACAATGGAGTCCATCCATGTAAGGTTGGGGCTCATTGATCTAACCCAACTTAGCTAATCCCCTGCTATGAGGTCTCTACTCTTTTTCCCTCATCAAAGGGTTTTATCCCAAAAAGGGTTTTCTCTTTGGTGAGGTTTTTAATGAGGGAGATCTCA